>LPNX010517129.1:50000-66028 GCA_001517045.1 Pseudotsuga menziesii
GTTTGAGCCAACATTTACATCCACTCTATAGGATCTCCAGAGAACTAACATCATTATTTTTCCATTACTATAAAGGAGATGTACTAGAATATTTTCTTGGTCTTGTTGATTTCACTGTTAAGTTGAACCTAAATGACAAATAGAGAGGAGCACTAAGCAAGCTACAACACTTTGTAGGAAATCGAATGAGTAGAGATATAATGATGTTAGTTCCTGGAGATCCTATAGAGTGGGTGCTTGGTTGCTCTATAGGTTCCAAATATTTAGGTTCTTCATTAGATGCTTCAATATATGAATCATATATGTCCCCCCCAAAACTATGATTATTGATTTCAAATATAACATCCAACTCTTCATGAAATGGATAAATGCATCCATTTTCCATCTCATCATCAAACAAGGGTTTTCCTATAGAATATTCCTCATCAGAATCTGAACAATATGGACCATCTAATTCAACTTCTTTGGATGAGGTAATATAATAGGAGGATGGGTTCTTTCAGAACAAACAACCCAAAGGGTCTTTGTCTATACTACCTGCTTCGTCACCAACTTGAATCCTTCCTTATCAACTTTCAAACATGGGTTTTCTTCATTGTGCATGCATTTAGATTGATCAACTAATGATAGACCCAATTTGACAATTTCAGCTAACTCACATTTGACCCATATTGGATGATATGGATTTTGAAGTATGGCCAGTCTGAGCGTTACAATTAGTGGACGAACCCATCACATTTTGGTTCGCATTCAAATTGGTTTTATTGATTTTATGTGAGTTATCTCAGCAACTGGTTACCAAATAATCTATTAAGCCGACTCTACTCAAATGCGATGCTTAAGGTACGCTTAGAGAAGAATTCAATTTCCACCATAGCCACTATAGTTAGAGTTTTTTTTCTCACATGTATGCTCGGTCCATTGGAGAAGGATGAAAATTTGTCACTGCCCTGAGCAGGATTACCGAGCCATGTTTGTTTACAAGAAAGAAACTAGAACCTAACCCCTAGATCATTGAAGATCATTATAAATTCCTAGGTTAGAAAGAAACTTGAACCTAACCCAGTATTTTCCAAATTGTAGCAACAACAAGAGCTTGCCAAAATTCTGCCAAATGTTATGGATTTCTTCTTTAAGGTGTTTTATTATAGAAACCTTATATTAGAAAGAAAATTGAACCTAACCCAGTAATTCCCAAGATCTAAACACCATGAGAGCTTGGACTATAAAATATATTTTCATTAAGTGATTGAATGAAGTAATCCACTTAAAATAACTATTTTATAAAAATGGTATCTAAAGCGTTGTTTCCCTATTATTCTGCATGAGTATATTGTTATCTGCCCCAGTTTTATCTTTCTCCAGTGGTTTTGTAATTTGTTTCTTAATCTCATATCTTGTTCAACTTTCATGTTTGATTGTGTAGTGGAAAACCTATGTTTATATGTGTGCTTATCCCTGTAGGTTGTGAGTTGGGCATGGTACACATTGGTATTTTCAGTTTCCATTGTAACTTTTCACCCCAGCATCACTGTGCACTTTATTACTCATAATTTCTAATTTGTTACAAAGTCTTCTTTGTGCAAATATTTTATTAGGAATTTATATCTTTCTGTATTGCTTCCAATTTATCACCGAGTTTAAAGTGGTCACTTAGAGCAAATATCTCAACTCTGGAATACAAAACAAGAATGACTGCATTGATAATTATCGTAACAAAGTATTGAGATCTGCTTGGAAAATAAAGATCTATTTGCTACTTTATTTCTAGAAGGCATTGTTTGAATGCTTGAGTTATAAAAACTATTTATTTTTGTTGTTTTTAGACAATCTTCCAGAGGTATCCATGGCCTGAAAAAGAGTATCAGTCATTTTCACTGATTTACAATGATAAAGCACTAGATTTGGTATGACATCTTTTCGCTAAAGGAAACATTTTCACATTTGGTGGAAACAGTTTCAAGGTTCTTTCCCAAGGAAAATATGTTTTTATTGAAGAAATCCCATTTGCAGCAATGAATTTTGGTGGTGTTGATCCTAATCACTTCAAGGGTAAACATCAATATGCTCCTGTTACTCGAAACGGTTACTGGAAGGTATGTAATAGAATCATGTTAGTTTTCCAGGTTTAAGATTGTCTGTATTTAAGGATAAACACATGCATACCATGTTCTTTGTATGAGTCAATATAGTTACTAGTAGGTATGTAATGGGATTAATATACTCTAATAAATCGATTTTTCTATTTCCTTTAGTTTGACATGGGAGACTTCTTCATTTATGATCAATCAATAGGTTAGCATACAGTCGATCTTATTCAATTGGGCACATGATTCCTTCTTAAGGAATCTTATGAAACTATTGATGGCATTTTATGAACATTTTGTTGCAGGTTTCTATGCTGGAGGTTGTGTTTCTATTGCATATTCTGGAACTTCTTTGCTAGCTGGTCTATCGGTAAAGCATGCATACCTTTGATATTTTGTAAATTTCTTGTATAAGTTAGTGTTTTTTTCTAGGTCTGTGTACTATATGCTATTGTTGTAAAGTGTAAGCGTTTCATAGCCACACCAAGGATATAGGGCAGAAAAAGCTATTTCAGAATCATAACCAACAGAGTATTATCATTTAAACCACTTTTCTTTGAAATCAACAGTAGTAGACAATTTTATCAGCTAGCAAATGTAAGTATTAACAACCATCATGTATCATCACATAGGCATTATTATCACCATTTAGATTAACTATAAATACTACTGTATATCAACATGAATTACCAGCTGAGTTAACCATCCTTTTAAGGGTTTATACAAGTACTCCTTAGCCTGAAAAGAATGCTTTTGGAAGGCATAATTCAATGATATTGTTGAGACTCCCCATAACTCAAATATGACCCTAACTTGGTTGATTTTGCAGGTCTGTTTGATAGGTTTTGGGGATAGAAACAATAGTAACACTAATCAGCAAGGAAAGAATCCCTAAATTTCCCTACTAAACAACTAAATGGTGTTGTTGTCAGGCAGAAAGTAACCTTTTATCAAGGCCAAATTATCCCAACCCCCGAAACATGTCAAATATGAAACCCAAACTCTAACTTTTGACTAGTTTTTTTAGGTTTCTTCTCAAGTTCATGGATGCAGACAAGAAGATAGGTGACACACTGGAGGATCTAGGGCTAAATAGGCAGGCAAAAATTTGAGGGTGCCTTAGAATTTGAAAATTGTTGTTATTTTTGGATTATTGAATTTTATAAATTTCTAAGGTTTTCTAGTTTATAAAAGCACATATCTAATCTAACACTACACTAATCATGCAAATGCTTCTGTTTACACATGAAATACTAAATTTTGATCAAAATGACAAATCTTAGGGTTTTTGTGAAATTTACTTCAAACCCAAGGCCATGAGGGATGGTGATCAGCCTCCCTCTTGGAATACTTCCCTAAGGCTCACCAACTAGGACTTCCAAAAAAACCTCTAGGGTTTGTTGGAGGATCCTAATTAGGGAAAAATTCATAGATCTAAGGACAAACAAGAGAAAACTCCTTCAAGAGGATGTTTTATAACATGTAAAAGTTGACAAAAGCTGGTAAAAATCCCTAATTCAGAGACAACACAGCATTACAACCACCATTCAATCCATAGAAGCATAATTTCACCAAACTTTACCAATGGAGAAACCAAGAAAACCCTAGATCCTTCTTGTTCTCATGTTATTCCACCAATACTAGCATCAATCTTGCATGTGCATGAAACCCTAGAATCCACCCATCATTTTAACATAAATCCAAAGAAGAAATAGTAATATATTTGATAAGTTTCCCCTGTGAATCCATAGGAAAGCCTATATCAGAGCATATTCTTCGAATGAAATATTTTGCTAGATCCATTGATTTGCAGATAATGGTGCTTCCACATGATTCAATATTGTAATTGCAAGAGGAACTTCACAAACATTTATAGATTCTCAACCAATCCTAAAAGGACAAGAAAGCATACATTTACCAGAATCCCAACAACTATTTAAAGGATCAAAGGTAATCACCTGTCTCTTCTATTGAACAATCATAGAATGAAATTATGTTGCATATAACTTGATTTTAGCTGTGTTACTGGATCCACCACCCTAATGTGTAGGATCAGCTAACAATGGCAACAGGTTGATCTACCTTAGCTACAAAACTAGTCATATGTGTTGTTTCAGTGGAAGGACTGTTAATGTTCAAAAGTGTTACTGAATCTATAATACTTCTAGATAATGCAACTTTTCTTGCAATGGGGACCATAAGAAGAGAGTTTTATCTATCTTGGCCAAACGAAATTGAAGGCTAGACCTATTTATTTACATATTTATTGGAATAATCTCCACCATTATCTGTGTGAAGGATATGATCCCCTTACCAGATTGTTTCTCTGTAAGAGCTTTAAAATCTCGAAGAAAAGCAAACACATCAGCTTTGTGTTTTAAGAAGTAGATGACCCCTGTGTATATAGAAATGTAATCACTGAAGGTTAGAACTTAGTACATATATTTATTTATTCATAGATAGGTGAGGAAAGGGACCAGTAATGTCACCAGGCACAAAATCAAGAATTGATATGGCTCTCTTAGCCTTCTTTTTCTCAAATCTCTCTTCAAGGTTCCTACCAAGAGTATATATTGGACAAACTCCATCTAAGAAGGATATAGGTGGAAACCCCACTATGCCATCTTGTTTGATTAATTTATGTAATTAACGTAAGTTAATATTCCCAAACATATCATGCCATAACTTACTAACATCATTAGAATGCATTAACAAAGCTAGAGTAGGATTTTTAAGCAAAAAAACTTTGAAAAAACATACAATTTATTTTTGTGATCAACTTTTCTAAGTGAAATATTTCAATTTTTTTTTGTTAAATCTACCAATAGGCATCGCTTTTCCAATGGTGTTTCGATGCTTCTATGAAACATCTGATACATGAAGGCAATGATCAACCGACGCTTTGTATCAACCTTCCGACGGTAGTTTCATGACTCCAACACTTCAACTCGTCAGACAACCAATGTTTCATGTGTTGGTAGGAGTAAAAAATATGACACTTTCTAGATAAAATCACCGATGAAGGCATCATGCATCTGTCACTTCTGCCCATCGAAATGCCGACTCTTTAAGTGTCAGAGGGCATCGGATTTCCAACGGATTATGCAAGTTTTGAGTGACACTTTGAAAGAGAAAAATGTCAAATAGGCGACACCATGGTGTGTTAGATCTTTGATCCACTTTGGTAGCATGTCGAATATCCGATGTTAGGCCATCGACGGAAAAAAATAGTGTATGTGTCAAAGATGCGACAAAGAAGTGTCAAAATTCAGACATGCAAGGCATTGGATTTTGGGTTGAAATTTTGTTGTGAGGGCTAGAACACCAGTGAAATTAGCTCCTCCAATACATGCTTTGCCATATAATTATGAAAAGTATTTGCCTAGATTTGAACTAGGGGAAGGCATATCTGTGGATGACCATCTACACAGTTTTTTCTTGGCTTTGAAAGAACTATAATTTGATAATTAGGAAGTAGTTTGTAGGATTTTTCCTCATACTGTCAAAGGTAAAGCAACATCATGGTATTTTTGCTTATAGGGAAATTC
Source organism: Pseudotsuga menziesii (assembly GCA_001517045.1). NCBI lineage: Eukaryota > Viridiplantae > Streptophyta > Pinopsida > Pinales > Pinaceae > Pseudotsuga > Pseudotsuga menziesii. Next base: position 55,636 of record LPNX010517129.1, read on the forward strand.
AATCACAGACTGGGAAAATTTCGAAAGAATGTTTAAAAACATGTTTTATAGCCAAAGAACTACTACTGCTTTGATGAAAGAACTATTGGATATAAAAAAGGAAAAGAAAGAAAAAGTTCAGGACTTTACTCATAGGTTTGCTTCTCACTTAAACAATTTCAATGCATCCCTAAAACATGCTGAAGAGACTTTAATAGAATATTACACATCAGCTCTTGGCCATGGCATGGCCATGTTTTCTAAAAGATCAGTTAAGGCCACTTTGTCTGAAACATATGAAGAGGCTAAGAAGATAGAGGCTGAGCTAGAAAGTGTAAACAAGTACTTGGTGGATCCAGAAACAAAGACCTTAAGTAATAAGAATCCTCTGTTATTGACCAGACCGAAAGATGAATGATCAAATGAATTGGAAGGGGTAGTCAAGATGGTCAAAAAGTTGTCCAATAAGATTGTTGACATGGAAAAGGATAAAGATTCAAAGAAGCAATTCAATCCTTATTATAGGAGAGAATGCGAAAGTGGTTCCTTGCAACCACCTACACAAATTCCTTCTATTATGAATCCCACTAAAGTTGGTATGGATAAATTCTACACCTTCCATCAATAGCCTCGCTCTTGCATTCTTTATCAAGCTGCATGTTAGATAGGCACTTGCATATCATACTTTAAGTCAAAAATACAAAAGTATATATGGTGGATCAGGACGCAAATATTAAAACCTTTTATTTTTGTTACTTGACCTACGGTAGCCAGACCACAAACCGAACGGATTCCCTACACCAAACAGTCACAGGCTAGTTGGAAACGTTGACTGGGGAGAATCCCTTGTTGTTGTTGCCTACGAATTTCCAGGCCTCAACAGACCTCTAGAGGGAGGACCTCCGTAAGGTGGTCCTTCGACACCCCCCACGGTATGTATAGGTATCCCTCCCATAGCTGGCATGTAGGAACAGTTGGGTTGCCCCCATGGAGTGAAAGTATTACTGGGATGTGGAATTCTAGCATAAGGAATTCCTATAGGGGTGGGTTGGTAATTGATATTTCCTATGTCAAGTACTTGATTTGCTGTGTAACCATACCCCCAAGAGGTTTGATTGCTTACATGTTGTGCCCCCAAGCGATGACCTAAAGTAGATGGAGGGTTAACCACATTCGTATGGGTAGGAGGGACATAGACTACAGATTTCTCTATACTAGAGGTCTGTCCATTACTAGCTACAACTCCAGTGATAGGTAATGTAGGTCATGCTAGGGGTTTCCCCCTGGCACTAGAAGGTGTTGATGACATAGGAATTGAATGTTGTTCCCTAGATGCAAAAGACCTGGGAGGATTTGGAACATACATAATATGGGAGGTGGTGGGGTTGGTAGTTTGACATGGATTATACGGAGTCACAGTTCAATCTAGAATAGGTTCAATGGGTTTCATAGAATCAGAAAGTGAGTGATATCCCACAGGCCAAGGGTCGGTATTACGAGGAAAAACTGCCGAGTGAGGTGGTGGTGTACCCAATATGTTATCTGTTTTCTTCTCAAGTTCTCTTGCACAGATAATAGCTTCCTGTTATTGTCTATGTTCTTCTTCATTTGGTGAAATTTATTCAGAAGAGGTTTGGTGGGTTCCAAACGAAGCAATGGCCTGTCCCATAGAGGTATCCCAAAATAGAGCATTGGGAACATAATCTGGATGAGGAGTATCATCAACATGGCCTTCTATAGGAGAATGGAAAAAAGTATTACCCCTAGAAGGTTGTTGAGCCAAGGGAGGATTGCGCGAAGGGTATGGATCTCCGCTTTCTGCAACCACATTTTCTCCCACCTGGGAGTTGGTAGAAGCTCCTTGGTCGATAGCTTCCATAGGATCTTCTCCCGAAACATGAGTAAAATTAGGTGGCAATCCCCATATTGTTCTGGACTGTCTCAATTCAGCCAGTTTGTACAGTTCCTATCTAACCTAGGGTTTCAAAACTAGAAAAACACACCAAAAATTCCCCTACTCAAGCTATAGGCCAAACAAGCAAACTTAAATGACAGGAGGAGTTCTTATAGTCCAGTCTCTCACCAGGATTGTCAAGAAGGTGCCACTCGTGATATACCACAAGGATATGGCTCAAATCAAGCTCCAAGCAATATGGCCAAGCAATATGACCAAAGGAATTTTCTCAGATAGATAAGGTATCCTAGTGGGGTATCCTGATAAATGCAAGGTACATGGGAGCTCAAATCAGTAGTAGTGTTGTCTAATGCACAACCATTATCAAGGGTCCTTCCTATATACAATCGAGTAAGTGAAGTACCTTTCTATATACCTTAAGAGTATGTGAAAGGTCGTTCGATATACCGATGGTACATGGAAGAACCGAGCAAGTCCCGGGACATAGTGCGGATGAGTAACGACAGATCCTATGCTTAACAATGCCCAAACACGTCTTTAGCCTATCACTCAAATTTCTATGTAAATTTTAATCCTATAACTACCATTAATTTTAAAGTGGACAGTTAGGTGAATGCATGGAATTTTGACAGAAAAAGTAAAACCATGCAGATATGTAGATGCAAATATTTCAGTTTACCATTCAAGGTATGCCTACTTACAGGTAAGATTCTATTTTCCTAAAATAAAAACAACAAGCACTCTACATGCATATGCAATCTATTTTTTCGAATTTTCTTTTAAACATAGATAGATCTAACTTAAAACTACACTATTTTTTCTTTTAATGAGATAGTACTAATGCAAGAGAGACAAAAGAACAAGGGGAAGCTAAAATATTATGAGGCTAATCAGAGATCGAGTGCCCTATGCTCAGTAAAAATAATGACCTAATCTCAATAAAAAAAATTCTTTTTAAAAGTAAGAATAAGTCCTCTATGGAAAAAAAATGAAATTAAGATGATAATCAAGTGGTTTTTCTTACAGCCTTTATAAGTGAAACGAAAAGATATCTAACTGAAACTTTAGCCTTCAACAATTCCTTTTAGAATCACAACCAACAAGCATGAAAGAAAACAAATAATCAACAATCCTAACTTATCTTTTTAATTCTTTCAATCAAACAAATTTTCAACCATGAGCATTCAGATTCAGACAAACAAGCCTGACAGTACAGGACTGAAAGCAAGGAAAACACTACTATTGCAAAAAATCACAAAAAATCAATTTCTGGAACAAGGCCTACCTAGCACCACACTGGAGGGGTCTTTGATAGAGTGGTTCTGGACAAGCACCACTTCTGGATCACTACACTCAGGTGGTGGCATTGCTTATGGCTAACAGGGTTCAGGTGGTGGTACCACTTATTGCCTACAACACATGCGTGATTCCCTAAATAAATACAGAACACAAAGAGAACGAGATTTCAAGTTAAAAATTTTCAAATCAAGATAAAGACTGATGAATTGACAATAAAACAGAGCATATAAAGTCAAAGCAGTTCAGATCTCAACAGATCTGAAAGTTTCAAACCAAACTTCACTAAGTCAGATAGCAGATCTGACTGAAGAGAGTTATAGACTAGATCCTGGATTCGGACAAGTGTCTAAGGACTGAGGAAGATTAGATCAACTAAAATTCACTTTACCTCCCCAGTGGAGTCGCTAGATTTGTTGTCAGGAATATCGCACCTTCTACGGACAGAAGTTGTTCCTCTATTTTGAATGGTTCAGATCTAGAACAAATAAGTGAACGACAAAGGGTGAAAACCTTCCCTAAATGTTGTAAACACCTGGAATAATGCTTTGATGATGAACCTGTGTACCTGCAGAACATGTCAAACAAAGAAGAACATCAAATCTACTAGAACATTATTTATGCATCCATACTAGTGACTAAGGAATCCAGTAATGTATACATGCGATATCAATACAACAGATATGTGGAACGGAAATCAGCTTTGCATTAAGAAATCAATGAAGAATCTTACAACCATTGTCTTAGTGTTGACAAACTCCTCCATAATACAAACACCTCATCCCCGATAGCTCCAAATTTCTCTCTTATGCTCTCCAATGGATTGGGATAGGTAGTCAATTCAATAGCATAACATTACCATTTAGTTCTCCCCCCCAACTATGGGACATGAGCTTGCATTTATAGAGCTCAATGAATAGGGATAGTTGAGAGACTTGTGGGTGAGGTGGCCATAAGATCCTACCAAGAGGGATATCGAATCCAACCAAGCCAGATTGATAGGGATAAGAGAGGAAATGAGGCTCATGTTCTAGAAGCCTCGAGAATCCTCTTTTTTCCAATATTACCAAGGGTACCGCTTATACACCCTTATGATAAAGTGGTGTAGGTAAGAACCGGTTCAAGAACAAATCACATACGCGGTGGCACCGCTTATACACCCTTATGATAGAGTGGTGTAGGTAAGAACTGGTTCAAGAAAAAATCACATACGCAGTGGCACCGCTTCTCTATAACAAGACTCAGGTGGTGCTGAAGAAGGTACCACTCATTATCTAAAGGGAAAAAGTGGTGCTAGGATTTTTTTACGTAAAATTGACATCCAGAGCATGTTTCCACTCCAAATTTGGGATTTAGGGAAAACATAGGTGTTAAGGATCTCATCACATGTTCGTGACAGGATTTGGGTATAACACTCTGCTACATCACATAGATTGCAACAACACATTTTCAAGTTTTTCAAACTAGAATCTTGATTCTATCTGCTTAGTTAGAGGGGGGTATTTTTTTCCCATGTGGTTTTTTCCCCAGCTCCTTGTATCGAGAAGTTACTTTACTTTACTTGATGTAATGGGTGAACTATGGTATTAGTTACCAGGGCCCACAGATTGTCCAAGTTAGCATTTAGGGGGGGTGTTAGGATTATTAATCCTCCCTTGTCCAATTTGACCATGTGTCTAAATCAGGAGTCCATCCAGTCTATTTTTAGTCACTAGCACCATTGGGTCTACTTGGCATAATTAGGGCACATGTTCCAGTCAATAAAGTGTGGAGAACACTAATAGAGGCCTGCTGCCACTAATTTCACTTGCATGCATTAGTTTAGGAGCCTCCTAGAACAATCCTTACAATCTAGGAGCCATTGGGAGTGTTGATACCAACCCATGTCAGTTGAGTTGAGTTGGTGACTAGTCAAGCTTAGTTAGGAGTCAGTTACATTCAGTTCTAGTCCTCTACATTTAGTTATCGCTAGGTTTGCATGGCTTCATGCAGGAGAGGCACATTCCTCACCTACTCACAGTCAGTTAAGCTTAGTTAACACTGAATTAGACACTTGAGTTGTGATTTCAAACTTCGACGAACTCCGATAATGATTTAGACAAGGTCAGTTAACCATTCAGTCAAGTAGAGTGTAATCAATTCAAATTTCCTCACATGAATTTGAATTGCTTGTGGTTATTTAGCCAGTGTACTTCATTGTAACTATTATCTAATTACTTTTTTTATTAATGAAAGCATTTACAGCTGCAAGCCATTTTTTCACTGTTTCATTCTTCAATTGCTAAGCAAATTATGTGATCTATCTTGTGAGTTGTGTGTTTGTCCACAGACATATGTGCTCAATTTAATAACAATTGTCTATATTTACTAGGTAGATTCATCATATCATTTATATTATGAACATATAGTTACCACAAGATGTCATCCTAATAGATTCAATAATAAAAATTTCAAATATGTTTCATACAGAGGCTAGATTTCAAAAATACTATATCCTTATAATAATGTTTGGGGTTTGCATCTGATATCATCCATTCTTCGTTATGGATTTATACTAATTTCCATATCCAATGACAATTATACTTGCAATATATAATTTTCATTCAACCAAACAAACAGTGAGTATCAATGCACATAATCCTTGTAATGCAACATTTACATTTACAATAGCCCATAAAATAATCTTAGAATTACAACACATAATAAATTAATCAATATCAATTGCTAATATTTCAAATGTAATGAAATAAATTAACTATATATGCATCACTTAACACAATAACAATGTCAAAATCCAATCACATTGTCTATACAATTACAAAAGTGTGACAATACTCATGGTTGTAATATCACATTCTTCATTATATCCATATTTTGTACAACCCTATCCCCCTAACAGAGCGATTTTATAGTTCATCTACACTTGAATAAGTTTCATGCAATCATTTCACTAAATTCACAATGCCCATGAAATTATCTTAGAATTATCATTTACCAGGAATCTTATCATGTCATTTATTAACATATAAATGGAATGAAAAATCGCATAATAATGCATTCACACAATGCACTAAAACATATATTCCCACATATATGTGTGCATAACAAAACTATTTATAAAATATATTAATGCACATGTTGTTGTAGGAAAATAAACCTATGGACAAGTAAAAATCCTCTTGGACATAAAAGTTCCCTAGATCCCTAATCCAAGGAAAACTAAAAAATAATGGAATCTAACATCTCTTAGATATAGTTCACCCACAAGCTAACAAAAAATAAAAGAAAGAGGAGGGAGAAGATAAATTACCTCTACCCTGAGGTTTGTCCTAGTTTCTCCTTATTGATCTAGATCCAAAGTTGTGAGCCTACATACAATGGCAAATAACAAAACCTTCCAATGTACCAAGCCTATCAAACAATATCTAACTACTAATTAGTAAACATATTCATATATCTGTCAAAAGAAACACAAAATGGGAGAATAAGCCAAGTTTATTAGATGAAAATCCATAAATAATTACATCACAAGTTATATATACCTTTCTAGAATCATGTCCTTTTAGCTATCCTTCACAACATCTTTGAGACTTACAAGATCATAAGGACCACCTCTCAAAGTCTTCATGATTTGAGCTAAGGTATAAGGTTCTCTTTATAGGGTGGAAAGGCCAAACTACTTGGGAGAAAGAGTTGCATCAAGTGAGCATATGTTGGATCAAACGATATTGAGGTTACTTTGAATGGTAAGTGAAATAACACTAAAACAATAATTTTATCTATAAAAAATGATGCAAAAATATTGATCCTATATTCAAGCCAATGTAGTTGGAATAAAAATTTGTTCGCCCAATGAAGGCCATAGAGCGACAAAAAGTGGAATTGTCACTCCCCTACAATTGGTGATATGGAATTTTAACTCACTCCACAAGGGGAAAGGGGTGAAAATTCTCATCCATAGCTTAAAATAGGGCTAGTTGTAGTGAGGGAAAATTAGAAGGGAAAATCAGCTCCACAGAAGTAAGCAAAGAAGGAAAATACTACATCCTTGAATCTCCTCATGGATGGACTTCCAAACTCAGTGAATGAAAGTGTAGGGGAGTACACTTAACCAAATATCTATGGTTCAATTTGGAAAATGAGTATCAAAAGGAAAGACAAAAACCCAAAAATGCAGATAATGAATCAGAATACAAGCACCTGAAAGAGGTCAATCAAGAAGAAGACAAGCAAGAACAGGATTCCAGTAAAGGTATGGACTCTTGTGATTGTAATGATAGCTTGTGTGATGAAATTGAGAAGTTTCTTGCAAATGATGATGAAGGGATATCAAAGGTTGCACATGAGATACATCTCACATTGTTGAATATTGATCTCAGATCCAATTGGTTTCCAAACACAATAAATATGAACCAGAGTGAATTCATGAAGTGCAAAAATAAAATCTTGGACTCCTTGAATGAATATCAGTAGAAGACCATGACAATGAAAGTGTTACTTGTGAAGCTCAAAAACAAGGACAAAGAGTTGCAGGATACAATCAAAGACAAGGATGCTGAAGTTGAACAAATGAAGAATGAATTGATCAGTCAAAAGGAAGAACAAGAAGAGCATGCTGAAGAGTTTGAAGAAACTAGAGAGGTCAATCATGATCTAAAGATTCAGCTGGAGAAATTCAATAGGATAGAAGAAATACATAAGATTCAGGTGGAATAAAAAGAGGAGACAATCCATGTCATAACCCAAAATTTCCTAAAAATTTAAAATTTTTAAAGTAACATAAAATATCTAGAGTCACAGCTAAGTAACTGCTAACGGTTAGCGGAAAATGAAACAGTTTATAAAATATCATGGAATTGTTTCAATCACAGAATCTGTAACTAATGGATGTAATCTTAAACACCTTTTTTAGTACAATTAATGACTTAACAAATTTAATTTTATTAGATTTAGAAAAGGACTTGCATTAAGCTACTGCTAGATATACCAATGATTTACTTTTTTCAAGTAGGTAAGAATTCTTGTTTGAGATTGGGGATTACTTAGCATTTTGATAACTCAATTGGACTACTGTTTCCTTACATGTTTAACAGGTAAGCATAAGATCATTAGGTGTTATTTTAAATTACATCGAGAAAATTACTTTCCTAGCATGTTAAGATTCTAGTTTAAGAGAAGGTTAAATAAGCTGCTTGTCTATAGGAAGGTAAAGTCAATTCTTTTTCCGTTGTTACAAACTCAAATGTTATATTTATAGATAATACCATATTGAATTTTTATCAACCTAAACAAGGGTTTAAATTGGCTGGAACAAGTACTAACCAAAGTTCCTTCAATCGTTTAAAAACTTAAGACACTACTTATCATCTTATGTTTATAGCAAATGTTATTTATAAATTTCCAGAAAGAGAAAAATAGAGCTCATGGTTTTGGGGCTTAATTTCACTTCGAACTGTTTAGTGATCTCACATATAAACTCACTTCAATACTCAAAATATGTCCTTTTAAAGCATGGACAAGTTCCTATGTTTTTTAATTATAAATTTAACAATGAGTGATTAGAATCTTTAAGAGAAATTCTCCATTATTGTTAGTCTTCAGTTTCTTGATCACTTCCTTCATCAAAATAGTATAAAGGTTATGTTTGTGGAAGTTTAAGGATTTTCCTTTTTAACATAGTTATAAGCTATATTATAACCATCTCTTAACTCTATACTATTTCTAAAATTACACCATGTATTTGACTTGTTTGAAAGCATGAAGATTTTCTATGATAAAAAATAGCATCCAAGTTGTAACCATAGTTTTTCTAGTTATAACTATAGTATTTAAGTTATACAATAGTATTTAGAGTTATAACAATTGTCTTTAAGTTATAACCTAAGGTATAATTACCTACCAATTAAACTACTATGATGAATCGAATGATGGAAAACCTATCTTATAAAGTTTAAACCTATACTTTGCTAAATTCCAAGGCATAACATATGTCGTGGGAATAATGCATAACATTAGCAATCATAAGTTACATAGTTTTGGAATTATTGTTGGTTTGATAATTCGAAATTGTTGATTGCAGCACTAACTATAGGTTTCGACCCACACTTCATTGAAATTATTGGAAGGGCACGTGATTGTTTGCATCCACTCAACTGTTGACTTAAAACTTTGAAACCCTTATTCATTTGCATTGCAAACTCTTGGTTCCTCCTTGTGATGGCCTAGCTGAAGGATCGCGGCCATGAGAGGCTTGTAACTACCTTCAAACCTTTGGCATTTTTCCTACAATGCAATGCCGTGATTGTTGGGAGAAGTTGTTGATGGTTGGGTCTTCTCTGAGTGTTGAAAGTTATAGTGCGAGTGTGATTGTTGGATTTTTAATGTGGCATGAAGAATGTGCTTGTCTCAATCTTGTAACTGTCCACATGTAGCTTCTGCATTTGTATACTTGAGTCGGTTTCCTTGCTTTCTCCTTCACAGAGGTGACTCAAGGTTTCTTTCCTTTCTATTCGGTGCCAACGTGTCCTGGTGTGGCCATCTCTTCTCAATTTTAACTCCATGTTTAATAGGTAAATACTTATCCTAACTCTATTTTGCATTTTTTTTTCTTACGAGGGTTTTACCATTTTATGCAAATGAGTATTTAAGATGATTTGGTTTGGAACTTGTAGGTTCCTACTACCAGCTCCAATACTGTAGGTGGAAACGAGCTCACACTTTAGTCCTTCCATGGGAATCCAACTAGTAGGCCCTAGTTCTATCGAGGGTTCTTCCTGCATGTGGTTGTGGTTGTTGGAAGTGGTTCTTGTGGTTGAAAATCACAGCCTCAGTTGTCTGTTAGTTATGCTTCAAGTCTTGTTTATTACTTGTCAATGTTTTTAGAAACCCTTAAATGGTATTTCGTGCAGGATGAAGAAGGATTGGGAAGCCGTAATGTAACATGGTTTTTATCTTGTGTTTTTAGCCTTGCAACCTGATTAATGTAATTGCTTCTTTTTTTAAAAATGATAGAGCTCAGCTCTAACTCGTTGAGGCTATCAACCTTTGTCTAGTTTTATTTTAATTTTTATCATGGATTCTGTAGGTGAAGAAAGACTGTGGAATAGTTGTGATTTTTAAATGTTTTAAGGTTTTTACTTGTCAGTTAAAAAAATGGTTATTGATGGATTTATATTATATATATATATATATATATATATATAT
>LPNX010517129.1:66313-110875 GCA_001517045.1 Pseudotsuga menziesii
CTAAGAAGAATTACGGTTTAATGTTGCATACTTGTAAATAGAATATATTTATCTTTCAATAACCTTTGTGGTTTTAAATAGATTATATTAGAATCCTTTTGTCTTAGACATAGATACACAGTGTCTGGAATTCAATGTTATAAAATGTTTTACAAATTATTTTTACCTGTTTTTTAGAGGTTAGCCTATTTACTATACTCATGTATAATTATTAAAATGTAATATCTATATTTTATAAAGAATACTAATACTAGAATTATTTATATAATAATATTATTACTACTCCTTTACATACCTATATTTTAGTTTATAACTGAAGTAAATAAATGCAGACAATATTTAATACTTCTTTACAGTAGAAATCATAAGCAAACTAAGTAAAATCTAGTTACAATTTTCATTCAAGTAAAAGAATCATCTTATTCACCTAAACACCCAGCTATACTAGAGTACTTCCTGGGTCAAGCGTAGAAAAATATAGTATGGAATTTCTAATTCTATCTATTTCTCATTCTACATATTCATTTCTATTTCTAATCATCATCTGTAAGTTACCAAGTCTAACATTACACAGTTATGCCTTTCTTCATAAACCCTAAATTACTAACATGCCTATAGTTAGAAACTAATAAACATTTTATTGCAGACAGTAAATAAATATAATAACATAAATACAAATAGAACCTGTTAATGATAAGACAACAATAGCTTAAGGAGGTTGTTCCTCCCAACCAAACTCCTAGAGAGCACTCAAACAATGCTTCCTCAGGACCCCCGAGCTTGCTTATGGTCTTCTTGGCATAGAACTGGGTGGAGAATGTAACTTTAAGACCTCTATCACCTGACTGGTCCAATTACCTCAGTAATTAAAATATACTCTCAGCAGAATAAATTCATCATAATAGCTATAATAAGTTCTATCTCAACAGTTAAGCCCTCAAACTCACTTCAGTAATTCCCCTCCATTGAATTTCTCTTGAGTTAATTCATTCACCCTGAATGATGACCTCTAGAATGAGTAGCCTCAGCTGTCTTCAATGGGAAATTTTATAAAGATGCCTAGGTCATCTGGGTCAATTTTCATTTAATGAACCACCTGCTCTGATTCCACTTTCTTGGGGAATCATGACCACAAATATAAATAAGTTTCCACCTGCAACAGTTGGAAGTAGTTTGAGGATGTTGCCACTTTTCAGTGTACTCTCCACCAAGTATCCTCCACCAATTGACCAGTAAACCCTCTTTTAACAGCTTCCCTAAGCTGTTGTCTCGTCATTTATTTATTTATAAGTAAAATATTCTGAATTACATTAATTATTCTTAACCCCATTGGGTCATCAATTACAAACTTAGCATAAAATATAACACAATGTTCCTCAAATAACATTAATTTTTTTTTGCAAATTGGGGCAAGTGACATACACACCCCCTTAAATTATAACATCTTCCTCGATGTTATTTATTCCTTGTCCGCAGAGTTCCCCTGAAACAAAATTGGATATGCATATTGCATATGACTTTCCAATTCCCAAGTGGCTTCCTCTGGACTAAGGTGCTTCCATTGCACCTTCACTTGACCAATTGTGTGGTTGCAAAGCAAGATCTCCCTCTGCTCAATGATACAATCTGGTTCCACCAGAAAATCTCCTTCGGGTTCCACCCGCACATCATTCCAATTAATAACATGAGTAGCATTATGTACATATTTTTTTAATACAAAAATGTGAAAAACTTTGTGAACTCTTAAATTCGGTGGTAGAGCTAACCGATATGATACCTTTCTGATCCTGGATAGTATTTCAAAAGGACAACAATATCAAGGTGCTAGCTTGGAACAGTTACCCAGCCTCGGAGAACTCTTTTTGGGTCTCACCTTAATGAAAACATGTTCACCTACCTAGAACTCCTTTGGAGTTCATTTAAGGTCTGCTTGACTTTTCTGTCAATCTTGCACAATTTTCAGATTACCTTGTACCTTTTTTACAATTAATTCCATTTCTTTCGATAATTCAGGTCCTAATACTAACCTATCCACTGGATTACTCCAAGAGATGAGATTATTGCATTTCCTTCCATATAGAATTTTGAAAGGACTGTACCTAGTTGAAGCTTGGTAATGATTATTGTAAGAAACTTCTACCAGATGTAAATAATCTTCCCATTTACCTGGCTGCTCTTTTATGTACATTCTGAGTAAATCCTCCGATACCTGATTTAATTTTTTAGTCTGTCCATCAATTTGAGGATGGAAAGAGGTACTAAATTTTAATGTAGTATTTAATCCTCTGAACACAAATTTTTAAAAATTACCAGTAAATTTAGGGTCTCGGTCTGAAATTATCACCTTCGGTATTCCATGCAACTGAAATTTTTTCTTTTAAGAAAATATCAGCAATATTTGTAGCTTTATAAGTAGTTTTTACAGGTATAAAACAGGTTGCTTTACTCAATTTGTCAACCACTACCATTATTGAGTCATTTAAGTTATAATTTTTAGGTAATCCAGTAACAAAATCAAGGCTAATTATCTCCCATTTCTAGCTAGGTATAGGCAATGGCTGAAGTAGCCCAGCTGGATGCTGATGTTTAGTTTTTACTTGCTGACCTTCAAAGCATCTAGCAATATATTCTTCCAGTTCATTTTTTCATGTTTGGCCAGAAATACTCTTTTCTTAACATGGTTATAGTTTTATGATAACTTGGATGCCCTGAATAACGAGTTTTATGAATTTTGTTTAAAATTAATAGCTTCATCTTAGGTACATTAGGTACGTATAATCTATCTTTATACAATAATAATCCTTTTTCATTCAAGCTGTACCATGTACTTAGACTTTCTATTAAATTCTCTTTTACTTTTGCTTGTAATTTTCGGTAATTTTCATCTTGTTCTATTCTTGCTTCAAGTTGTTCTTCCAAATCTGTTGTATAAGTGCTGATAGCTGCTATAAAATTCACCTTGCATTTCTACTTAATGCATTAGTAAATTTATTCTCCTTTCCTTTGATGTGTTGAATTTCAAAATCGTATTCACTTAGAAAACATAGCCACCTAGCTTTCCTAGCATCCAAGATAGGTTGATCTAACAAGTATTTCAATCCTTTATTAACCGTCATTAACATAAACTTCCTTCCAATTAAATGATGACACCATATCTTTAAGGCATGTATGACAGTAGTTAATTCTAAGTCATAGGTCGCATAATTTTTCTCATGAATCTTCAGTTTCCTAGACTCATAAGAAATGACATGTCCTTCCTGAGTCAATAATCCACCTAAGCCATCATTGCATGCGTCAGTACATACAATAAAATCTTTATTAGGGTCAACAATTCTTAAAATTGATGCGGTGGTTAGTAAGGTTTTTAGCTTTTTAAAATTGTCTTCACACTTCTGATTCCAACCAAATTTCTTCCCATTTTTATGAAAGGAGGTTATCGAATTTTCAATTATTGAAAATCCTTCGATGAACCTTCGATAGTAACCGGTAATCCCCATGAATGATCGGACGTCAATTACGTATTTTGGGACTGGCCAATATTCGATTGCCTTTCTCTTTTTGGGATCCACTAAAATTCCTTCTTTAGTCAGCACATGACCTAAGTACTGGATTTTATCTTTAAAGAAGTCACATTTACTAAATTTTGCAAAACGTTGATGCTCTCCCAACTCTTGCAAGACAATTTTTAAGTGTTCTTTATGTTCATCTTTAGATTTTGAGTAAATTAATATGTCATTAATAAATACGACCATAATTTTATCCATATATTTGTGCATTACAATATTCATTAGACACATAAAAACAGTTGGAGTGTTATTAAGCTCGAAAGGCATAACGACAAACTTGTAATGTCCATATCGAGTTCTAAAGGTTGTTTTAAAGATGTCTTCATCCTTAATTTGGACCTGGTGATATCTAGACCGTAAGTCAATATTTGAAAACACCATGGTTCCACGTAGTTGATCGAACAGATCATCTATGTGAAGTAACGGGTATCTATTCTTGATAGTCATTTTATTTAATTGACGATAATCTATGCATAGTCGTAGAATTCCATCCTTCTTATTAACAAAGATGACAGGTGCCCCCCAGGGAGACACACTGGGTCTAATATAATTCTTATCAATAATTTATTTTAACTGTGACTTAATTTCATTAAGTTCGATTATATTCATCCGATAAGGGGCTTTTGAGCTGGGCACTGCACCAGGTACCATCTCAATAGTAAAATCTAATTTCTGTTTTGGAGGCAGTCCCAGAATTTATTCCGAAAATACATCTGTATATTCCTTTAGAATTGGTATATCCTCCAACTTTAATTTATCTATGTTGTTCACATTTTCTTCATCACTTACTGTTACTGAATAAGCCTTACAGCCTTTCCTAACAGCTCTCTTAAACTGTAGAGCATAGATCTGCCTTACGGTTGTTTTCCTAGGGATTCCCTTTACACTTATTAACTTTCCATCATTATTTATGCAATTAAATGTTTTATCGAAGCAATTCAAGACCACCCTATTCTACTCTAACCAATCCATACCAATTAATATATCATATGAGCCTAAAGGTAATATATTGGGTTTAACAAAAGTTTCAAACTTATCCATAGTTGCTGCATAATTATTTACAAAACTAATTACCTTTCTCTTTGCACCAGTAGCTAACTGAACTAGCCAAGAACTTGTAAACTTTTCAACTGGAAGCTTACACTTTTCTACCAAATTAGGAGTAATAGCTTAAACTAGCTCCTGGATCAATTAAAATAGATATAGGTATTTGATTTATCTTCCCTTCCACTTCCACCATGGAAGTTTGATAGTATGCTTGTTGATTCTCTAATTCTGCATTTATCCTAGGCATTGTCCTCACTAGATCACCAACATTCATCTCCTCCTGTATTGTGTGGATGTTGCTCACAGTCTTCTTCTGATTGGGACAAACTGATGCATAATGCAGACCATTGCATTCCCAACACTTTATGGGTTCTTTTCGTCCAAAGTTCTTTGTGTAGTTACTATGGTTGTTAGTTGATTCTTTATTCTTTTGATTATTCTGATTGGTCTGTGAGTTACTTTTATTCCCTTGGCAATTCTTATTAGAAAAATTTATGGTGTTATTATTTTTAGAATTTCGATTAGGTACAAACTCTTTCTTCTTTTGTTCGAAGTTATTATTTCTTTTGGCCTTTCAGTTGGCCATACTATCCTTTTTACGATTCTGTTCATAACATAAATTCTCTTTTCTCATGGCTTCTTCTAGAGTTTTCAGATTGGCATACTCAATCCTGTCCTTTATATGATAAGGTAAACAGCTAAGAAACCGTTGTACCTTAGGTTTCTCTTCCACAATGTATGGCACATACCTGAGCAGACTTAGAAATTTACTATTTAGTTCTTTCATATTCATTGTACCCAGTTTTGACTCGTAGAATTCCTTAGCCCTTTCCTCATAGTACTATTCAGATAAAAATTTCTTGAATGTGCTCCAATTTATGTTTTCCTCTCTTATACAAGTTTACTCTTTTCAAGTCCTGCCACCATATATCAGCCTTTCCCATAAGATTATAAATAGCCATCCTGGCCTTCAGTTGATTAGAATAGTTATAAATTTGGAAGTACTTCTTCTTCTCGGATAGCCAAGATTATGCTTCTTCCCCCTTCCCAGTTTCTCCATTAAATGTTGGTGGCTTTATCTTCTTGAACTTCTTAGAGATTTCTTCATAAGGTTTATATTTTCTTTTCCTAGTATGGTGGTTATATTCACTACTGTCACTAGTATAATGAGAGTTATGTTTATCACCATATACTTCGGATGATGATCTACTTTCATTTTTAACTGGTTTAGTCTTTTTATACTTATGCTGATAACCTATATCCTCAGACTCTGTTCTTTTACCCTTTTCCTTAGTATGAAACTTTTCTATTAAGATCTGATTCAGCTCCTCTTAAGCTCTCAGAATCCTCTCATTTTCTTTCTTAACTGATTCCATATTTGATTTTAATTCTTTAACTATTTGTAATATTTTAGAATAATTATTGGTTATATCTTCTTGTATAGGTTCTTTTTTTAGATTATCTCATTCAGTGTAAAGAGATTCCTCATTTGCATATTCTTCCAATCTTTCCATACTTGTCATTAACTCAGAAATAAATTTCTCTGTGTGTATCATTCAAAGAAAACAACATCAGCATAATTATTTAAATTTACTGTTCCATATAAGCAAGTTGAGCTTCATTAAGGCTTAGTGTTTTAACCTTGTGCTCTGATACCACATGTAATAACCCAAAATTTTGTAAAAAATTAAAAAAAATTAAGTAACATAAAATGTCTAGAGTCGCAGCTAAGTAACTGCTAACGGTTAGCAGAAAATGAAATAGTTTATAAAATATCATGGGATTGTATCAATTAAAGAATTTGTAACTAATGGATGTAATCTTAAACAACTTTGTTAGTACTATTAATGACTTAACAAATTTAATTTTATCAGAGTTAGAAAAGGACTTATATTAAGCTACTGCTAGATATACTGATGATTTAATTTTGTCAAGTAGGTAAGAATTCTTGTTTGAGATCGAGGCTTACTTATAATTTTTCTAACTCAATTGGAATGTTGGTTCCTTAGAGGTTTAGCAAGTAAGCATAAGATCAGTAGGTGTTATTTTAAATTACGTCAAGAAAATTACTTTCCTAGCATGTTAAGATTCTAGTTTAAGAGAAGGTTAAATAAGCTGCTTGTCTACAGGAAAGTAAAGTCAATTCTTTTTTTGTTGTTATAAATTCGAATGTTGTATTTATAGCTAACACCATATTGAATTTTTATCAACCTAAACAATGGTTTAAATTGGCTAGAACAATTACTAACCAAAGTTCCTTCAAACGTTTAAAAACTTAAGACACTGCTTATCATCTTATGTTTACAGCAAAGGTTATTTATAAATTTCTAGCAATAGAAAAATAGAGCTAATGGTTTTGGGTCTTAAGTTCACTTTTAACTGTTTAGTGATCTCACATCTAAACTCACTTCAATACTCAAAATATGTCCTTCTTTTAAAGCATGGACAAGTTGCTATGTTTTTCATTTATAAATTTAACAATGAGTTATTATAATCTTTAAGAGAAATTCTCCATTATTGTTAGTCTTCAGTTTCTTGATCACTTCCTTCATCAAAATAGTATAAAGGTTATGTTTGTGGAAGTTTAAGGATTTTCCTTTTTAATATAGTTATAAGCTATATTATAACCATCTCTTAACTCTATACTATTTCTAAAATTACACCATATATTTGACTTGTTTGAAAGCATGAATATTTTCTATGCTAAAAAATAACATCCAAGTTGTAACCATAGTTTTTCAAGTTATAACTATAGTATTCAAGTTATACAATAGTATTTTGAGTTATAACAATTGTCTTTAAGTTATAACCTAAGGTAGAATTACCTAAAAAACAAACTACTATGATGAATCGAATGATGGAAAACCTATATTATAAAGTTTAAATCTATACTTTTCTAAATTCCAAGGCATAATATACATCGTGGGCATAATGCATAACATTAGCAATCATACATTACATAGTTTTGGAATTATTGTTGGTTTGATAATTGGAAATTGTTGATTGCAGCGCTGACTATAGGTTTTGAACCACACTTGATTGAAATTATTGGAACGGAAGGTCGATTGTTTGCATCCACTCAACTGTTGACTTAAAAATTCAAAGCCTTTATTCATTTTCATTGCAAACTGTGGGTTCCTCATTGTGTTGGTCGAGTTGAAGGTTCGCAGGCATGAGAGGCCTATAACTACCTTCAAAGCTTCAGCATTTCACTTGCAATACAATGTTGTGACTGTTGGGAGAAGTTGTTGATGGTTGGGCCTTATCTAAGTGTTGAAACTTATAGTGCGAGTGTGGTTGTTGGATTTTTATTATGGCCCGAAGAATGTACTTGTCTCAATATTGTAACTGTCCACATATAGCTGCTGCATTTGTATACTTGAGTCAGTTTCCTTGCTTTCTTCTTTGTAGAGGTGACTCAAGATTTCTTTCCTTTCATTTCAGTGCCAACGTGTCGTGGTGTGTCCATCTCTTCTTAGTTTCGACTCCAAGTTTAACAGGTAAATACTTACCCTAACTCTGTTTTTCATTTGTTTTTCTTACGAGGGTTTTACCATTTTATGCAAATGAGTATTCAAAAAGATTTGGTATGGAACTTGTAGGTTCCTACTATCAGCTCCAATACTGTAGGTGGAAATGAGCTCACACTTTAGTCCTTCCATGGGCATCCAAATGGTAAGCCCTGGTTCCATCGAGAGTTCTTTGTGCATGCGGTTGTGGTTGTTGGAAGTGGTTCTTGTCGTTGAAAAGCACGACCTCAGTTCTCTATTATTTATGTTTCATCGGTTATTTATTACTTGTCAATGTTTTTAGAAACCCTTAAAGGGTATTTCATGCAGGATGAAGAAGGCTTACGAAGCTGTAATGTAACATGGTTTTTATCTTGTGTTTTCAGCCTTGCGGACTAATCAATGTAATTGCTTCTTTTTAAAAAAACGATAGATCTCAGCTCTAACTTGTTTAGGCTATCGACCTCTATCTAGTTTTATTTTAACTTTTATCATGGATTCTGGAGGTGAAGAAAGACTGTGGAACAATCGGGATTTGTAAACGTTTTATGGTTTTTACCGGTCAGTAAAAAAAATGGTTATTGTTGGATTTATATATATATATATATATAGATTGTGCATAGTTGGTTTGTTAACAGGCCTGAGCCTCGACCCTTTAATGTCAAAGGTTGTAAGCCATTTCTTAATATTTGATTCTATGTTTTCAAGTTGTTTATATAAATTGTAAGTGTTAAATTCGGTTAATAATTCAAATTATTACCTTGTATTTATAAGGAAATTCAATGCATAGTTTAAGGGAAAATATTAATGTGTTTTAAGAGTAATATTTTACTCTGTTTCTCTAAAAGGGTTAATTAATATATAAACCCTACAGTTCGATAATAGCAATATTTTTTCTTAGTGAATTCTTAGCTATGTTCGATAATAGATAATCGATAATAGCATTATTTACAGATAATAGTTCGATAATAGCTCTATTTATTTAATAATTTTCTTAATGATTTTTTTACAGTTTGTTTCTAATTCTCATCTAAGAAGAATTAGGGTTTAATTCTACATACTTGTAAATAGAATATATTTATCTTTCAGTAACTTCTGTGGTTTTAAATAGATTATATTAGAATCCTTCTATCTTAGATAGAGACACATAGTGTCTGGAATTTAATGTTATAAAATGTTTTACAAATTCTTTTTACCTGTTTTTGAGAGGTTAGCCTATTTACTATACTTATGTATAATTATTAAACTGTAATCTCTATATTTTATAAAGAATACTAATACTAGACTTATTTCTATAATAATATTATTACTACTCTTTTACATACCTATCTTTTAGTTTATAACTGAAGTAAATAAATGCAGACAATATTTTATACTTCTTTATAGTAGAAATCATAAGCAAACTAAGTAAAATCTAGTTACAGTTTTCATTCAAGTAAAAGAATCATCTTATTCACCTAAACACCCAGCTATACTAGAGTACTTCCTGAGGCAGGCATGGAAAAATATAGTATGGAAATTCTAATTCTATTTGTTTCTCGTTTTGCATATTCATTTCTATTTCTAATCATCATCTGTAATTTGCCAAGTCTAAAATTACACAGTTGCGCCTTTCTTCATAAACCCTAAATTACTAACATGCCTGTAGTTAGAAACTAATAAACATTTTACTGCAGACAGTAAACAAATATAATAACATAAAGACAAATAGAACCTGTCAATGATAATACGACAATAGCTTAAGGAGGTTGTTCCTCCCAACCAAACTCCTGGAGAGTGCTCAGACAATGCTTCCTTAGGACCCCTGAGCTTTCTCCAAGTCTTCTTGGCAGAGAACTAGGTGGATAATGTAACTTTAAGACCTTTGTCACCTGACTAGTCGAATTACCTCAGTAATTAAAATATGCTCTAAATAGAAGAACTTAAGCCTAATAGCTGCAATAAGTTCTATCTCAGTATTTAACCCCTCAAACTCACTTCAGTAATTCCCCTCCATTGAATTTATCTTGAGTAAATTCATTCACCTTGAATGATCACCTTTAGAATGAGCAGCCTCAGCTATCTTCAATGGGAAATTGTATAGAGATTCCTAGGTCTTTTGGGTCAGTTTTCATTTAATGAGCCACTTGCTCTGATTCCACTTTCTTGGGGAATCATGACCACAAATATAGGGAAGTTGCCACCTGCAATAGTTGAAAGTAGTTTGAGGATGTTGCCACTTGTTAGTGTACTCTCCACCCAGTCTCCTCCACCAATTGACCAGTAAACACTCTTTTAACAACTTCCCTAAGCTGTTGTCTCATCATTTATTTATTTATAAATTAATTATTCTTTACCCCACTAGGTCATCAATTACAAACTTAGCATAAAATATAACACAATGTTCCTCAAATAACATTAATTTGTTTTTGTAAATTGGGGCATGTGACAATCCTGAAGTTGGTAATGGAGGTAGTTGGTATGAGGAAGAAATGTCATAAGGATGAATCTTTTGTCAAGTTCAAGGACAATTTAGTTTTCCTAGATAATATCTTGGATTTCCTAATATCTCCACTCGATAAAACTGGTCTTGGTTACAAGAAAGACTAAGAAAAATATGAGGATTGCACTTGGTGTCCAAATACTCCAGAAGCATGTCCATCAAAATCCAAAACTTTTCCCCATGCTCCTACACATGACAACAAGGATTTTGGAAGCTCAAAATTGCAACAAGGAGTTAGGCCTATTCCTCAAAGAAATCTTAGAGAAGAAACAACTCAAAGTCCCAGGTATGAAAGTGGATTCAATGGTTATTGTTATTTTTGTTCTAACTTTGGTCATAATGTTATGGATTGTATATTATATAGAAGAAGAAGGGATGGAAACCCCAATGAATCAGTTAGATGTTGTACATGTAACCAACTTGTACATATTGATTCCACCTGTCACACATGGAGATGCTACACATGCAGTGGTTTTGGTTAAAAATCCCAAGAATGTTCAAGTCAAAGAAGTCAACCAAGAAGGAGTCCTTTATACACAACAACAACAAGATTTGAAGATCAGAAGACAAAGGCCTACAGTAAGGGAAACTCTCAGGAATGGAGAAATGAATTTAATCAAAGAAGTGTTGGAAGTTCCAACAACTTGATCAGGTGTTGGACATGTAACCATGTTTGTCACATTTTTGCACATTGTCATACGATGAGGTTTTATATTTTCAGTGACCTTGGGAACAAATATTAAGAATATTGGAGTACACAGAAGCAACCCATGAGAATTTTCTCATACAACACATCAAGGAAAGCCAGTGTAGATGAATGAAAAAATCCTAAAAGGACAGATGACAAGAAGCAAGTATTGATGAAGAAGACCGAGCAGTTACAGATAGGAGAAGTTGATGAGAGCAGGGAGGATGGATTCCATATGGAAATACAAGATTAAGTTCTCTCAAATTGGACCCCTTACAAATTGGGTTTGGGCCTTCGATCCCTTACAGAGTGGGTTTTTTCCTTGACGCACCTTGTACATAGTTGAAAAGGTCCCTATACCCACAACACTAAATCTTGAATCTACCACCTTGTTGAAGATGTTGAGGACCCTACTGATGGTGTTGAAGACCTTGGACATGGTCATGAATCCTTGATGGGCGATAGAGAACCCATATATGGGTTGGAGAAGCATTAATTATCCATTCTGTGGTCATTCATGCTCTGATGGTATCATAGCACCCCATGAGAAGAGCCAACTACCCCGAATATGATGTCATGATGGATCTTCATGATGACGATGCATGCCTTATGATGATGCATGCCTTATGTTCAGTGAAAGCAGAGTAGAATTACTTGTTGACTAATTATGTATGATGAGGTGTATAATGATGTGTACATGAGCATATTGACCAACTTGACCAGCAGTATTAGTAAGCAGAAAGGAATGACCAGAAGTGACGAGCAAAGTTGATGTCTAGAGATACTTGAGTAAAGATTAATGTGTAAAGCAGAGGTTGGTTTTGCAATAGAGCCATATGATTTATTGCAAGAACGGTATTGCACTTGAGGATTGGACTCCTCAAACCATTCTTAGTTGGAGCTAAGAAAACAAGGATGGGTCCTGTTATGAGAGCTGGTGCACTTTTTATCAGCTGGTGTTGATTGTGATCAAGGACATTGTTGTCTTCCATGTACAATAAATAAAGATCAAATTTCAAATATTCTTTTGTGTCTTTGATGTGATAATTTTCTTATGACTATTGGTTGATTTAACTAATGCATTTGATGAAATATTGATTGATATACTTTGGTTGACTAAAATAAGTTAAAAATACTATAAATTTCTCACACACTAATTCACCCCCCTCTTAGTGTGGACAATGTCTCCAACATTTGGTATCAGAATAGTCCTTGGTCGTAAGCCTTGCAAGCTTGAAGGAGATCCAAAGACACAATGGAGAAAAAAGGAGAGTCGTCAAGCAATGGCGTGCCTTTACTTAATGTTCCAGAATATTTTGATTGGAGGAGAAAGATGAAGGAATATTTGAAGAATTTTGGTGTTGGGAGATTGTGATGAATCCACCAACTTCATCAAATAAGAAGGGAAAATTAGGCGCACAAGAGGAAGCACAAAAGAACTATACTATATCCTTGAAGTTCCTCATGGATGGACTTCTCAATTCATTAAAGGAAAGTGTAGGGGAGCACACTTCATCCACAGATATATGGTTCAATTTGGAAAGCGAGTCTAAAAAGGAAAGACCAGAACCCGAAAAGTCAGATCGTGAACATGAAGAAAAACACTCAGAAGAGTTCAAACAATAAGAATACAAGCAAGAAGACGACTTAAGTAAAGGTATGGACTCTTTTGATTGTAATGATAGCCTGTGTGATGAAATTTAGAAGGTTCTTGTAGATGATGATGAAGGGCTATCAAAGGCTGCACATGAGATACATCTCACGTTGTTGAATATTGATCTCAGAGCAATTACTTTCTGAACACAGAAAATATGAACTAGATTGACTTCACGAAGTTCAAAAGAAAATATTGGACTCCTTGAATGAATATCAACACAATACCATGACAATGAAAGTGTTTCTTGTGAAGCTAAAAAACAAAGACAAAGAGTTGAATGATAAAATGAAAGACACAAATTCTAAAGTTGAACAAATGAAGATTGAATTGATCACTCAAAACGAAGAACCTGAGGAGCATGATGAAGAGTTTGAAAAAACTAGAGAGGTCAATCATGATCTGAAGACTTAGCTGGAGGAATCCAAGAGGATAGAAGAAATCTAGAAGATTTATCTGGAAGAAAAAGATGAGACAATCAAGAAGCTAGAAATGGAGTTAGTTGGTATCAGGAAGAAAGGTGAGAAGAATAAATATTTTGTCAAGTTCAAGGAAAGTTCAGTTTTCCTAGATAAGATCATGGTTTTCTAGATATCTCCACTCAAAAAAACCGTTCATAGTTACATGAAGGACAAATAAAAATATGAAGATGACAATTGGACTCTGAAGAATCTAGAAGCAGGTCCATCAACATCCAAAGATGCTCCCCATGCTCCTACCCATGAAAAAAAGAAGTTTGGAAGCTCAAAATTGCAATAAGGAGTTAGGCCTATTCCTCAAAGAAATCTCAGAAAATAAACAACTCAAAGTCCTAGGTATGAAAGTGGATTCAAAGGTTATTGTTATTTTTGTTCTAGCTTTGGTCATAAGGCTATGGATTGTAGATTATATGGAATAATAAGGGTTGGAAACCCCAATGAATTAGTTAGATGGTGGACATGTAACCAAGTTAGACATATTGCTTCCACCTGTCGCACATGGATATGCTACACATCCAGTGGGTTTGGTAACAAAGGTCAAGAATGTGTAAGTCAAAGAATTCAACTAAGGAGGAGTCCTTCATACACAACCAGAAGAATATTTGAAGATCAAAAGACAAAGGCCTATAGTCATGGACACTCTCAGGTGTGGACAAATGAAGTTGATCAAATAAGTGTTGGAATTTCTAGCAACTCAATCAGGTGTTATACATGTAACCATGTTGGTCATAGCGTTGCACATTGTTGTACGATGAGGTGTTATAGTTGCAGTGGCCTTGGGCACAAAATTCAAGAATGTTGGAGTACACAAAAGAAATCAATGAGAAGGTTCTCATACAAAACATCAAGGAAATCTAGTGCATATGAAGGAACAAAAGCTGAAATGATAGATGCCAAGAAGCAACTATGGATGAAGAAGACCAAGCAGCTACAGGTAGGAGAAGTTGATCAGAGCAGAGAGGATGGCTTCCATATGCCAAGACAATATTAATTTCTCTCAAAGACCTTAGAACACCTTGGGTTCATAAGGATGGATGATGAAATAAAAGGAGAAAGGATGGCTACTCCAAGCATACAGACATGTCTTGGGATAGTGTATATTGACAAGGGGAGCAATGACCAATGATCAGTGATTTCAAATATAGGTGACTCCCTTTTCCATTGATTCCAAAGGGGGAGAGACAAAGACAAAATGGGAGAATGAGTTGTTGTCATCAATGACAAAGAGGGATATTTTGATGAAATTTTCATTTATTCCAACATGGACTTGTAGTGGCCCCATAAGTTGTCATTGATGCCACCAAGTCCCACTTGTAGTTCCTTGGACCCCTTGAAAAGTTGGCTTGAGTCTTGGATCCCTTAAAGAGTGGGTTTGTGCCTTGAAACACCTTGTACCCAGTTGAAAAGGTCCCTATACCCACAAGGATGGATCTTGAAGCCACCACCTTGTTGAATATGATAAAGACCCTCCTCATGGTGTTGAAGACCCTAGAGATGGTCTTGAACCCTTGATGGATGATGGAGAACACCTAGATGGGTTGGGGGAGCATTAATGACCCATTATGTGGTCATTCATGCTTTGATGGTATCATAGTACCCCATGAGAAGACCCAGCTACCCCACAGTTGATGTCATAATGGATATTGACCCTTGAGGGTCTCCTAGTGTAGTTGAGGTGGTAGACGATGCCTATGAAGCCTCTTGCTTGTTGAAGAAGCATTGATAAATTATTTGGACCCACACTTACTAGTTTGATGACCTTGAAACCCTTATTGGGGTCATGAAGCTCTTGTAGTATTATGATGACCTTGTATGGTCCTTTATAGGCTCTGAAAATTGTGAATATGTCCTTGGTATGATGAATAATCCCATGAAGAATTTGAACCCCTAGTGAAGACCCCGATTCCCTTGCAAAGGTCATGGACCCCACTACTTTCTCTTTACATGGTTATATGGCATGATGATGTGGTCTTTGGTGACTTAATGAATTCATGGAACCTTGTGAAGACCTTGATTCTTGTTGCTTGCACTTGATGTGGTTAAGGAACCCAAACACATATTCGATTGATGATGGTCCATTTAGTGACAAGATTGAATCCCATGATGCAACCTTGCAAATGGCATGCCATTAAAATCACTAGTGACTTGATGCAACCCTATGAATATGTCGATGACACATTCCGATTAATTTTAAATGATGTGGTTGAATTTGAAGGATGTTTTAAAAGAAAATTAATAAAAATACATATTGTTGACCATTGAGGTGGTAAGAAAAATAATATAAATACATAAGGTTGAACATTGAAGTGGTAAGAAGTTTGAAATCCTTGGTCATACATATAGCTTATGTGGTGGACACCCTATTATATGGAAAATAAAATACATGCAATTCGTTTGTAAAGGTTTGATCATTGAAGTGGTAAGAAGTTTGAAGTCCTTGGTCATGCATATGGCTTATGTGGTGGACACCCTATTATATGGAAAAAAATACCTGCAATTCTTTGGTAAGGCTTGACCATTGAAGTGCTAAGAAGTTTGTGTGATAATTAAAAGTCAAATTAAAAACTCAAATCACAATTTTTAATTAAAAAATAAAAATTCTTACCACTCTTACCTTTGAAGACAAGTCGGATAGCATGAAACATGTCCACTTTAATGTGTGTATAAACATATCCAAAAAAAATCAATGATGGATTTAGAGAAGTGAATTTGTGGAGATTTTTCTGAGGTTTTTTCATAGCAGTAGAGGAGCAGTTCGTTTTTACAGAGAAAGTTTTGGGCATCTTCACTGAAATTGGAATAAATTTCTCATACAGAATCAAAATTAAAAAATTCTTGGCTCATTGGAAACCTTGTTATGAGGGATATGTGATGACATGATATAGAGTTTCTTTTTTGTTTTTTCTATTGTTTCTTCATCTTGTGATCATCAGAAAGGTATGGTTCATTCTTCTAGTTTTCTCTTGTGATGGAACATGTCTCTCATGGATAGAGTTCATCTTTGATCTTAGTATAGGGGCCTATATATTGGTATATATATTTGAAGTCATTATGGAGGCTATGATGATGATATTTCATACCTTTATTTTATGATATGGTATACTTTATGATGATAATGCATGCGATAATGACATACACTCTATGATGTTGATGCTCTCCTATTAACTATGATGTATACTTGATGTTGATGATGCATAAACAGTGCACACTGAGATGATGATGGTGATTCATACCCTATGACGACAATGCATACCTGTGATGATGCATGACGATGCATGCCTTATGTTCAATGAAAGTAGAGCATAATTACTTGTTCAATAATTTTGTATGATGAGGTTTCCAATGATGTGTACATGAGCATATTGACCATATTGACCAATAGTTTTAATAAGAAGAAAATAATGACCAACAGTGATGAGCAAAGTTGATGTGAAGAGGTACTTGAGCAGTAGTGATGAGCAGTTGTGATGAGAAATAGTGTTGAGCAGTAGTGACGAGAGTATTGACCAAAGACTGATGAGCAGCTGTGATGAGCAATAATGTTGAGCAGCAATGATGAGCATATTGACTAGATATTGACAAGTAGTGTTGACCAACATAGTGTTCCTCAGAGATTGATGTGTAGAGCATAGGTTGGTTGTGCAATAGAACCATATGATTACTTGTAATAAGAATATTGCACTTGAGATTTGGACTCCTCAAAACCTTCTTAGTTGGGGCTAAGAAAACCAGGATGGGTCCTATTATGAGAGTTAGTGCTCTTTTTATCAGTTGGTGCTAATTGCAGTCAAGAATATTGTTGTCTTCCATGTACGATAAATAAAAATAAAATTACAAATATTCTTATGTCTCTTTGATGTAATGAATGTGCTTATGACTCTTGGTTGATTTAACTAATGCATTTGATGACATATTGATTGATATACTCTGGTTGAATAAAAAAAGGTAAAAATATTATAAATTGCTCACATATTGATTCACTCCTCCTCTCAGTGTGGCCATTGTTCCCAACAGATTTAATACAAATTGATTCATTGTTCCCCAAATTACTATCTTATAAATTATTATAGGAATACATTTTATTAGTATTTCTCATTGGAATTGGTTATTGAATTTTATTTTCATATTAGATTATTATTCTTGTTGAAATGAAGATTGTGTTTTTATTCTATGTGTTTAAGTCCACATAAGTAATTTCAGTCCTGAAAAAAACCAAGTTCCAATGATCATGACTCAATGAACTCAAAGTACAAGCTTCAATTATAGGTATTCACCTTTCTTCTCCATAAAGATTTCTATTGTGAAATGAATAATAATAATTTTATGCAATAAGCATAATATTTTATTTTTACCTTTGTCGGTGACCCTCAACTCTTCATCGATAAAGATGAAAATTTCTCTTTAGCATTGCATCAAAGTGACTCAAAACAATATAGGTGACTCCATTGGGGAATAAATTATTGGAATATATTCTTATAGATAAAGTATTTCTGCTTGGTTTTACAATATTTTAAAGCTTCTTGAATGTTTATCCATCTGATGAGTTCAAGAGGGAAAATATTGAAGCAACTGTGATAAATTTTTCTTGCGTTTTGACTCATTTTTTTGCATTTTCCCACTTGGTCATCCTTATTATTCCAATAGTAGTGGTCAACGTCATTTGGTTTTAGGTTCGGGGCTTAGTGGCCAACGAAATTTTTTCCCTATTTTGGGTTGACATAAGTGATCAATCACGTAAAAGGGAATCTTTTGCACTATAGATTTTTTTCCTCTATTTTTTAACTACAAGTTTGACTTATTTTTTGTAGATAGTCAATACCTTTTCCCATTGCTTTATTGATTAAATGTCTTATATATTAAGTGGCATCATAGTATTTGAAGGAATTTTTTTTTCCTCCATTGAATGCATTTCTAGTTCTTGTCATTAGGGTAAATTGCATGTTGTAAAGTGAAGAAATATGTTTAAACAATTGTTAGCTTGTTTGATTAGTAGTAGTGTGATATAATAGAGGATTAAATATCATTCTATTGTCAACTTAAATATTCTTACAAGATATTTTCAATACCATTATAAATTTTCTAGTGATTGCATGATTTTAAAGATTGCACCTACAAAGACATATACCTTATTATCTGCACAAAAAATAAAATGTGACTGTTAGAAAAGATGAAACTTGACATAGTTATGAAAATTTTCAATAACTATGAGAAACATACTAATTGTGCATCACTAAACTAGGTAGATACCATCACTTACTAACAAATATGTTTTGAACATGGTCCATTAATACATTGGGTTATTTTCATAGTTTTGGGAATCACTATTGTTATATGAGTGAGGAGAGATCTCTATTCCCCTTTAGATTGGAATGGTTTTGTCCAATATTTTTAGTGTTTTTTAAAAACTTCATTGTCATTTCACTATTTGCATCGTAGACTAATCAAGACTTGTCTATAATAGGGCGTGTGCAAGCTAATGAGTGTCAATCTTACTTTGTATAATAAAGATTAAATGTAGTAAATTGAATCACGTTTTTGAATATATATGTTTTATGTGTTGAAATTTTTATAACTATGTCAAGTTTCATTTTTTCTAACAAACACTTTTTATTTTTTAGGCAAATGATAAGGTATATGTTTTTGTGGGTGCAACCTTTGAGAGCCTAAATGATGGATTTGGGATAGTAAAAAATTGCAGGTATGTAGAGAACATGCAGCTCTAATGCAACACTATTTTACAAAAATAAAATGAGTAATTTTTATAATTATCTAAGTGATCATTCCTCGAAAATGGTACATCTTCTGTGGGTGCATACTTTGAAGGTCTTAATTAAATAATCATTAAATTGGTTTTTTTATAGGATGTAGAGGTCAATGTCTTCTAGCGCACCATATAATTTATTTTTAAAATGATTAAGATTTGAAAAAATTATGGAAAAAACACTAACACCATGTTTTTTGAGTTAAGGAGTTAGGACACAATAGAAATTCAAAAAAAATAGTAAAATATAATAATTTAAATAAAAAATGCATATTTAGAATTTGCAGAAAAACATTATTTATGTTTAATATTTCGTCAAAAATTAGTGTAGCATATTATAACGAGTGCATGAACAATGACTTCTTCAGAATCTGGAAGAAATGCCCAATTAGCTATGTTTTTTAATATACCATAGCACAAGTTTAGTATTACCGAAGAAAACTCCAAACAATACACATAGGACTATTGGTGACATGTGAGCAAGTGAATTGGCATGTTTAAATTCAAATTACATCTCCTTCCATTATAGAATTGGAAAACATGTGCATGTTATAGAAATACAAAATGTGTGTGCATTATGTAGTTCTATAAAGTGTGTGTGTTATGTAAAGGAAAAAAAACTAGCACTATATGCAATACATCAAATGTATGTTTAATAGTTGAGAGGGGGTGTGGAAGGGTCAAGGGACTAGGAAGATGTTCGTTCTGGATCCTGATCTTCTAGATCAAGAGATATTATTTAGTCATGTCCTGAGTGTACTATACACTCATTCCCGTGCTTTGGGGTTCGGGGGAAAAACCTCTGAGATACGGGGTTTCAGGGGTGGAGCCCCCGAGAAAATTTTTTGGGATGTTTGTTGGACAACATTTTTGTGGACCCATGGTATTGGGTTAACCGTATTATTTTCCCATGTTATTTCCCCTATAAAATAAAAGCACTGTAATACAGGTGTGTAGGTTATTGTATTGTATTGTATTGTAAACAATCTTTGTGATTGTGTGAGAGAAACTGTGAGAGTGTGAAGAGGAAGTGCAGTGGCATTGCTGTAGGTTGTATCCCTTCATCTTTCTGGACGGTAATACATGAAATGGAAATTTATGTGTGGACGTAGCCATCGTTTGGGTGAACAACATTATATCTATGTCTATCTGTAATGTGTTTAATGTGTTTTTCATCTTGTTTAATGATTTAATTGTATATCTGTTATTTCTCTGCGGTCCTATTTTCTAATAGTTGGTATCAGAGCCAAAAGGTATATTTGGCTGGTAGACATGCAGGAAAGAAGTGTTCCTAGTTCGAGTGGGAGTAATGGCAGAAGAAGGAAATTTTAGGGTCAATAAATTTAATGGCCAAAACTATCAGTTATGGAAGATGCAAATGGAGGACTATTTGTACCAAAAGGATCTATACCTTCCATTGGGAGGAAAATAAAAAACAGTCGACGGCTATGAAGGATGAAGAATGGGAGGTTATTGATAGAAAGGAACTGGGAACAATACGGTTGTTCCTGGCTTCACTGATGGATTTAAATATTTTGAAAGAAAAAAAACATAAGGCATGATGAGCACATTGGGTAAGCTCTAAGAAAAAAACTCAGCTTCCAACAAGGTATTTTTAATGAAGCATATATTTAATATAAACAGGTCGGAAGGTGGATCTGTTGCCTATCATTTAAATGAGTTTAATACACTTACTAGTCAGTTAAGTGCTGTCAAAGTGAACTTTGATGATGAGGTTAGGGATCTTCTAATATTTTCTTCATTGCCATAAAGCTGGAATAGCTTGGTCATGGCTGTAAGTAACTTTGTCCCTAGTTCAAACACTCTTAAGTTTGATGATGTTGTTATTAGAATTTGAATTCCATTTAGACCTTCAAGAAAAGAGTTCTAATAATTTTTTCAGCAATTGAATGGAGAATGAAGATACAAACTAAGCAAAACAAACCACACAGGAAATAGACAAGTAATGCTCAGGAATTTATAGTATCATTCACAATAATAATATCCATTGTTACAATAGTTTACATAGGTAGAATTTGAATGCATGGGATATGAATTCAAATACTCCAAGTGGATATGACTATATATAATTGAATCTCTAACTGAAGGTCTCCCAATCAATATCGAAGTCCAAATAGAAAACTCCCTAATGACCAATAACTCCAACAACCACTGACAGCTAGTTAACTCAATGCAACTGAGTGTGGTAGGTAGGAAAAGCACTCCTCCCCATGAAACCATGCATTATCCACACATTGGTAGCGCTATACTAAATTACTATGAAGTAACTGAATGTAACTGGGGGTTAACTAAGCTAACTAGTACTAACACCAACTAACTGAAGTAGGTTGGTTCTAGGACTCCCAGTGGCTCCTAAAATGTAGGGATTGGTCTAGGAGGTGCCCAAACTGATGCATGCACATGCAGTAAGTTGTAATTAACCTATAGCATTGTTCCCCACACTCCAGTGACTGGTACAGGTGGCCCCATTACTCCAAGTGGACCCAATTATACTAGTGGACCCAATTAATTAATTTAAGGTTCCTAAGTTAGGCGATACTTAATCTAGTAGACATTTGACCAAGGGAGGATCCATAATCCTAACACCCCCCATGAATCCTAACTTGGAAAACTGTGGGACTTGGTAATAATACCATAGGTCACCCAAATACATTCTAGAAGATAATAAAAAATGTTTCTTAATACAACTGAGGAAACAGGGGAAAACCTCATGGGGAAAACGTCATGGGAAAACCTAGAAAGGAAATTCTACTCATCCTTCCACTCTATCCTGCACTGTCTACATTGGAGCACTAGAGACTTAAATTTAGAGAATAATTACTCAATAGTCTTGAAATTTTTGGGATGTAAAGATACCAACTCATTCTCCAAAATGTGTCCCCGAAGCTCATCTTGTGTTTTAAACAAGCTATGAAGATTCTCCCAGGCTTTTATGGGAGTCCTCAATTCTTCTATATGAAAGAGGAGATCTCTATAAATATAAGTACATAATTACCTGAATGCTTCATCACAATGGTTTAGGAACTTGTTCCACTCTACCGGTTGATGAGGCTCATCCTCCCATCCATGTATGATCCTGTGGTATCCATGCTTTCACAAGGCTTGCTGCATATTGATCCTCCAATCAAGGTAATGGTAATTTGTGAGGATCCATGGTTCAGGAGTTTGAAGACTCATAATTGCTCCAGTTGAAAGACTGCAAATACTTCTCACAAGCTACATAGCACCTATGAATTTCACTGCAATAACACTAAGACATATGAACTATTAGAATCATATTTTCATCCCAGCATGAACAGATTTGCAGGGTCCATCACACCCTCTCCGCTGCTCTGAATAAATCTAGAGCTACAAAATTTTCATAGGGGACTTCTGTTGAAACCTAGTTTCTTATGATGTTTGATGGGGAGAAACAAGCATGAAACCTTCCTGAGAAGGCTCTGATACCATATTAGAATTTGAATTCCATTTAGATATTCAAGCAGAGAGTTCTAATAATGCTTGCAACAATTGAATGTAGAATGAAGATACAAACTAAGCAAAACAAGCCAAATAGGAAACAGACAAGTATTGCTCAGGAATTTACAGTATCATTCACAATAATAATATCTGGTGTTACAATAGTTTACATAGGTAGAATTCAAATGCATGGGATATGAATTCAAATCCTCCAAGTGGATATGACTATATCTAACTCAATACCTAACTAAATCTCTCCCAATCATTATTGGAGTCCAAATAGACAACTCCCTAATGACTAATAACTCCAAAAACCACTGCTTCTAGTTAACTCAATGCAACTGAGTGTGGTAGGTAAGAAAAACACTCCTCCCCATGTAACCATGCATTGGTAGCACTAGCCTAACTGACTGTGAAGTAACTGAATGTAACTGGGGGCTAACTAAGACTAACTAGTACTAACACCAACTGACTAAAGTAGGTTGGTTATGGGACTGCCAGTGGATCCTAAAATTTAGGGATTGGTCTAGGAGGCACCCAAATTGATGCATGCACATGAAGTAAGTGGCAGTTAACCTCTAGCAGTGTTTCCCACACTCCATTGATGGGTACAGGTGCTCCATTAGGCCGGGTGGACCCAGTTATACTAGTGGACCTAATTAATTAATTTAAGGTTCCTAATTTAGGAAATAACTAATCTAATAGACATTTAACCAAGGGAGTATTAATAATCCTAACAATTGCTGGTGTTATTCTTAGTGAGGAAATTTGAAGAAAAAGCACATGTGAGACATCAAGTAATGCATTGACCATTGAGAGTAGAGGGAGACAAAAGAAGAGAGGAAAGAGCCCAGGAAACCATGACAAGTTTGGAAAGGGAAGATGATCCATGTGGATATCAATGGCCACCCACCTATTCCACTGGCTCAAAACAATTGTCCATTGTGGCAGTTTCCTAGTTATTTTTCTACAGTTTTTCGGGTCCTAAACTTTCGGGGACATTTTGAGGCCCTAAACGATGTTTTTTGGAGATTTAGGGCCAAAAGGTTGCCATCGGCATGAATTTGGTCAAACAAAAGTTTTAAATACTATACATACCTTTCCAACAAGCTATCGAACACCCAAATTGGAGATCGTATGCAAAAGTTATGACCCCATGAAGTTTACTGTTCAACTTATCACCTTGGGACCGCAAACTTTATGACGGTTCATCTTCTAGGGTTATGTTTTGGAATTTTTGGGTTCTCACCTCATTCTTATTATAAATAGGCCCCTTTGGCCTCATTTTTATTTATATTGGCACGAATGAGCGTAGCAGCCACATCTCTTCTCAGAGATAGCTACCACCATTCTAGCAATTGTATTACAGTCTATTCTATTTCCACCATTTAATAGAATATGTGCTTACTGAATCTTTGTCATCTTTGAAAAATGTCTGTTAGTATGATTCTGTATATGTTCTTTCATTTTTTTCACACATAAATCTGGATTAGCAGATCCAAGTCCATATTTGGAAAAATAGAGTGTTGGAACTATGGTAAGAAAGGACATCTGAAGAAAGAATGCAAAGCTCCAAAGAAGAAAGGAGATAGGCAGCAATAGACTACTTAGGAAGAGAATGTAGTAGGTTATGTGTTACAAGATGATTTGATTCTTGCATTAGATAATACTAGTGATTACTGGGTAGTATATTCAGGGGCTTGATGTCATGCTACACCCCATAGGAAATTCTTTCATGATTATGTCCAAGGTGATTTTGGACATGTTTTATTGCAAGATGATGAACCATGTAAAATTGTTGGAAAGGGTAAGGTACAGATTAATTTAAATAATGGAATTCAATGGCTGCTAAAATATGTAAGGCACATTCCTTATATGAAAATAAATATGATCTCAACAGGGCAGTTGAGAGATAGAGGTTGTTTGTCTACGTTTGGAGAAATGTGGTGGAACATCACTAAAGGATCAATGGTAATATAAAAAGGAGATAGGGTAGGTACATTATATTTATGTTCTCATAATAATAATTATTCTATCTCTATAGCTTCATGTTGTTGCTGCAACTATTCCCCAAAAAATTTACATTTTTAGGACCCCCCTTAAAATC
Source organism: Pseudotsuga menziesii (assembly GCA_001517045.1). Taxonomy (NCBI): domain Eukaryota; kingdom Viridiplantae; phylum Streptophyta; class Pinopsida; order Pinales; family Pinaceae; genus Pseudotsuga; species Pseudotsuga menziesii. The sequence goes on from LPNX010517129.1 coordinate 91,087, forward strand.
TTAGTTTTTCTTCTTATGCACTTTGAGTTTGAAATTTAGCATTTAATGATTTGGTTTCAACATAGGAAAGTCTCATATTTTTTGTTTTTTACCAAGAACGAAAGTTTGATTTTGATCCACTATATTGGATGGTTTTCCAAGTTAAGAGTCGCTACAGTGGACAACTTTTCATTTTCATGCCACTATGGCAGATGCTTTCTCAGGTTTGTGCCACAACAGCAGGTGAATTTTTTTGGTTTTCATATCGGAAATTCTTCTGATTGTTTTTCATCCCATTATAGTCGATGGGTTTCATATTTTGAGCCACTACAGTGGCTAGCCTTTCATCTTACACAATGCAAGATTCTCAAGGGTCGAGCCGCAACGACAGATGAAGCTTCAGTATAAATGTCAGATAGACTCCCGATGCTTTTGTTTTGCTATTGCAGATATTTACTCATTTTCGAGCCCACTACAACGGATGATCTTTTCATTCGCGTCTCGTTTTATTTTTGAAGCTGCTTTAGTGGAGTTGTCTTTTCCTTAAGCATCGTCTATTCATTTTTTCCATGGTAGCGAAAGTTTCCTAAGTTTTGGGCTGCAGCGATGGACATGCTTGCAAGTTTAGTATCGGGATCTTCTCTGATTTTGTAGATCCACCATAGTGCATATATTTCCTTTTCATTGCCGCAACAGCTGAGAAGTTTTCTCATCATTGACTTGATCCTCATGAGCCCCGCTTCGGTGGAAGTAGTTTGAGTCTTGGAGCCGCTAAGGTTCCTGTCATTCACATTTTCCTTTCGATATTGTTTGGCTGTTGAGCCGCAAAAAGGGAATTCAAGAATTTTGTCGGGTTCCAAGCCGATAGTAGTGTTTTGTTGAGATGTTAAAGCCATCGTTGTCGGGGTTGTTTCCATATTGAATTATCTCTTTTCACCTGAAGGGAAGTGTTTTGGCGCGAACAGGATTTTTCCTCGCGCATGCGATTTTAGTGCTTTTACTGACTAGCTTAAATGTTTTTTGCCCATGAGTACTTATTTATACACCATTTCGGGGTTTTACCACTCATTTTGTTTACGGTAAGGTTTGATATTTTTTGTGTGATTTACCCCATTTGAAGTATCATTTGGTTGGTGTAAATCATCGTGTGGAGCTCATGTGGTGCGTCTTCACCAAGCATATTAGACCGCGTGTCTATCCTCCCACCTACTAGGTAGCTCTTAGTTGTTTTCTCTTATTGGTTTATTTTGAGCTGCGAGTTGTCGATGGTTGGTACACGATGCAAGGTGGAGTAGGTATTTTTTCTGCTATGTTTTAAAGGGTATTTCCCCATGCATTTTTAAGTATCATTTTCTTCATTTTAATTTTTGAGCTCACCCTCACCACCTTACCTACTCTTGAATTTTCACTAGTTCGTCTAGAGGCATTTTCACCCACAGTCTGTTAGGTCATGATGAGTATCCAATGCCCCGAGCATTTCGTCAGCATGGATCTGACCTGGTGCTTGCTGCTGAAGAACAATGGAGACCACGGCTCCCTTGTCTCAGGCACATCCCGTAGGTTTTGGATTTATACCTTTTGGGATGTCGAGCCCAAAGATTTAAACATGGGGCATCACTGCCCCGATTTTCAGAGCATGGCCTTGGGCGATGAGTCCTTTAGAGTCTTGTTGTCTAAGGGAGAAAAAATCTTCGCAATTTGATAGGGTATTTGATTTTATTCTAGAGTGCAGAGATCGACTCCCTCCTACCCTAAATTTTTGCTACCTAAGTTTGACCTTTTAAACTGTGGAGTGTGCCTCTTGTCCTGATGGGTGAGGATGGAGGGGTAATAGAAAGAACTAATGTTGTTTTCTGGGCGGTTTTACATAGTATATTTTTCTCATTTATTTTTTCTCGTCCAAATGCATAAGTTTGTTTAATGATGTAAGTGATAAAACCTGTTCTAGTTTTTGCAGTCAACACATACACAAGACAACATGATGAAAAAGGAAAGAAGAAGGCCAGGATCATTGAATATGATTCGGATGAAGAAGTTGCATAAGTTGCACCAGTAGCAAGGGTTGAAATAGTATACGAGGACACTAAGGAAGTCACTAGAGTAGAGCCTGAATTTAGATGGGGCCATATTTACCACATGCTGGTAGAAAGGAAAGTTCCAGAAGCAGGGTTGGAAGACCTGGCCCTCTACGATAACATACTGAGATCCAGGATTACCAAAGTGACCACCATACTAGAAATATTTCCCTGTGCAGAAGTCATTGGATGGATGCAACCTAGGATAGACATAATAGGGATGATGATGAATGATGCATAGAGAAAAGGTTTTTCCTCTTTCACACCTACATTTTTATCAGCAGCATACATCTTTTTAGAGAAATAGGTCAGTATGACAATTGAGTGGGCGAAGAGCTTACAAATTGACTATGTAGCCATAGTTAAAATGATGGTGCTGGAGGGAAATACATTCAGACAAAAACAATCTGGGGAGTACGTGTAAGAAATATATAAAAAAATATTAATTAGATTAGTTAATTATATGAAAGGGTGTAACACTTCACGCTCAAAGCCTATAAAGGCGAGCCTCCTTTGTAATTATTATCATCATCCAATATATTATTATTATTCATATATAATTATTACAATGATAGTCGAATTTGACTAACAGAAAACCGGATGCAGTTGCTCCATTTAGTATAAGAGTAGATTCACTCCAGCACTGAGCTCAGACTTGGCTCATCAATTCTTGATTCCTCTACTACTCCATTTCACCCATATCTTCTTCTATCCCTCACCGCTCATCCTATGGTTTCTTCTACTGCTCCATGATGCTACTTCTCTTCCACCTGCACACTCCCCATCTGCACCCTCCACCGGTACACTCACTCTCCAATCATCTCCCCATCTTCCCACGCACCTGCTCGTTCCCTCTTCCATCTCCTACGCACATGCTCCTTCCCTCTTCTATCTCCTACCCACACATTTCCTACTTCTACCTTTGTGTGTTCCCCAGCTCCACTCCACCACCGCACTCTCTACTCATTAATCCTCGCTACCCCCATTTGTTTCTCTCGTACTTGCACGCATCTCCACCATCTCCATCTCCCACGCGTTGGTATTTTCTATACGGCCCTGCACACCCGTCTCTTGTACACCTCCACGTCGTCGCCCATTTCCCCAACGCCCTCCACCTCCTTGCGCCCTCCTCCACATCCCTTCCTACCACCCTTCTACATCCACCCTTCCACGCTACCCAACAACACTGCCCAACCATCGCTCCTCTGTCGAGTTATATCCTCTTCCCATCCACCTCCATGACATCCAACCTCACTACCCTCCACACGTCCTCATCCATGATCCCTTCCACTATTGCTACCTTCCAGCTCTGTCTATCCACGTAGCTCCTTCATCTAACTCAACCCCTATTCATGCCTCCTCGTCCTAACCTGCAATACAAAAATATATATATATATATATATATATATATTATATTATATTATAACATAATATTGTAATATATTAATTATAATATATTTAAAAAAAATCAAATATTGTATTTATTATAATATAAATAATATTATAATATTTGTAAAACAAAAACTATATACAAAATATTATATAGTTAATGAAAAATAAAAATAAAAATAATAATATTAATTAATTAATTAATTAATATATTATTAGCCAAAATAGCATTGGAATACACACCTCCGCATACAAGGTCCAAGAACATGGCGGAGCTAAAAGAGCAAATTGAAAAAATGGAGAAGGATATCAGGTCCCTTGTCGTTGACCTAAAATGCTTAAAGGAAAAGATCTAAAATAACAATACATTACTCAAAGACGAGCTTGTTTTTGTACTAGAAAGAAGGCTCGGCGACAAACTTGACATGCTGAACAAAAAATAAAAGACGTGGATGAAAAAATGATTACCATGACGCAAAACATAAACACCTTAACACAGAACATGAGCGCCATGACACAGAACCATAATACATTAATCGAGATGTTACAAAGGATCATACCCAGTCCGGGCCAAGTCAGCGGTCCACACATGCTAGATGCCTCATTTCATGTTGCCAACCAGGAAACACTCGTAAAGAATCAAGAAGAATTGCAAAAAGAAATAGAGATTAACAATGCGATGCTTAAGCAAGAGATAGAAACACAAGTACTACCAGATATGGAGGCATGATTAAACAACAAAATAGACGCTATAAGTAAAATAGTAGAGAAAATAAAAACTAAAAATCATCACCAACAATGAAGCAATTCAGATATGTCACTTTCATCGTCCAGTAGTTCCAAGCCACCATCAAACCATAAGGTAAAAGGAAATCAACGTCGTCCATACAAAGTGTACCCACCTAAGGAAAAAATAGAGTTGTCAAAATACAATGGGAGTGAAGACCAATGCATTGCTTAGCTAAACAAAGCAGAAGAATACTTTGACATTTACAACATTCAATCTGATGAGGAGAAGGTGAAATATGCATCAATTCATATGGAGGGGTATGCCTATAATTGGTATTTATGGTGAAAGAAAGATAATTTTACCTACACTTGGAACTTGTTCAAAAATGATTTTTTTAATATTTTTCAAGGAATCAAAGAAGATGAATTTTTCACTAAACTTACCAGACTACAACAAGTCAGAAACATTGAGGAATTCACACATCAGTGGGAATTCTTATCAACACGATTATTTGGGTTGTCTGACAAGCAAAGACTCAAAACCTATTTAGGAGGTCTTAAAACATACCTCCAAAAAGAGTTAAAGTTGCATTACATACCTAACGTAGAAGTATAAAGACATAAAGCAAAAGCCGCATAATGAAAATTGGAAGGAATTAAAACAAGAGGCGATAACCATTACCGGCAAGAAAAAGAGACACAATGTAGGTACTGTGTAGATACTTGGTCACCTGGTCATCAATGCCACAAACCTCAATCATATTCCTCTGAAATGGAAAATAGATTGAATTCATCTAATAGTTACTCTGATAATAAAAAGAAAAAGAAGAAACATATGTCGTCGATGCAGTGATGACTAGACCCCAGGCCATAAATGTAGGAACAATGAGACAATACAGTGTAGAATCACCAATGGATAGGAAGTGCAAATTTTTGCACCAGAAATCTCATCTGATTCTAATACCAACACTGATTCAGAATGAAGGATGACATTAATAAATATTCGAGCTTTGAGGACAAAGCTCCCTTAAAGGGAGTGGAAATGTAACGAATATAAAATAAATTATTAATTAGATTAGTTAATTATATGAAAGGGTGTAACCCTTCACGCTCAAAGCCTATAAAGGTGAGCCTCCTATGTAATTCATATCATCATCCAATATATTATTATTATTCATATTTCATAATTACAATGATAGTTGGATTCGACTAACAGACAACTAGATTTTGTTGCTCCAGTACGAGACATCTCATCTTCGTACCCCATACAGGGTGATAGTGCTCATGTTGAACAGGATTTATGGTAGAGCAGATGGGAAATTTTACAAGTTTTGGTGGATCCCACTAATTTACCATATAGCTATGGAAGGGATAGTATTCAACTAGTCTAATATAATAGCCAGAAATCTGTCCACCTTTATCAAGGCAGCCCAAGAAGGCTTGTGGCTCGGCAAATTTGAATTCCATATGTCTTCCTTCTTAGTGGACTGTATACTTTAGCACCACCAATTTGAAGGGATAAATTGTACATGGAAGGGAGGGAAATCCCCTATATACATAGCTTACCAAATATTGGGGTCACACAAATATCATAATCACTATAAGATGATTTGTGAAGAATTCTTAATACCCTTATACCAACTGATTTTTCTAGAAGAATGTACATGCCTATCTCAGGGAGCCTTGGAGTCCATCAAGGAGTATGGAGATTACTTCTTATTTGAGGAAGGTAGTTAAATGAGGATGTATGAGGGGAAAATGACACCCTCATTGATGCCAAAGTACCCCACATATTACATAGTTATCAAGGAAGTTGTTAGGCTTATTTTTCTGGATTGTTTTGGAAGTCACCTATTTGATCTAAAGAAGGTTTTGCTCCCACCATTACCCTTCTATGTGGGGAGTTATAAGTTTTCCAAATTTGAGAGTGCTCTAGAGTTGGTCAAGGAGATATAAATATACCATTTTGGAGAAAAGAGATTTCACCGAAATGATTTTTGGGGGAAGGTAGCAGCATATAAGGCATCCCTAAAGGTAAATTTTGAATATACTAACTATGTGGACAAAGACGAATAAATATACAGGAATGTTTCAAGCATGGACGCTTTGAATAAGCGGTTGAAAATGAAGACCAAAGTAACTAGGGATAAAGGTAGTAGCAGCATCCCAGAACGAAAAGAACAGGAGGATGAGGCTACATGAAAAGAAAAAGAAGAAGCTGCAAGGAGGTTGGCAGCAGGTGCAAAGAAACTTTTTGCTGAGGAAAAGAATCCAGAAAAGAAGAAGAATATGTAGCTAGGAAAAAGAGTGAGGAAGATAAGAGAAAGAAAGAGGAGGCTATCAAAGAAAACATTGCAGAAGTAGAAAGGGCCATAACTCAAGAATCTTTAATTTCGTAACAAGAAGTACAAGACCAAGAAGGGTTCACAGAAGAACAAACCAAGAAAATTCAAGATAATGTGGGTGGTGAGGATCAAGGATGGATCCCTGTTTGGAATGAACCTCAGGACCTTCAATCCAATTCATAAAATATACTTACATGAGGGAATTCCCTTTAGTTGAGTTGGAGTTGGTGCCATTTGCCCCATCGAAGAAGTATGATGTTGCATGACTAGAAGATGTACAGTTTGATCCCAAAAAGAAGTCCATAATGTGGAAAACAAAGAAGACACTAAGGATGGGAAACCAACCCCCGGTCACCATAGTAAAAAAAAGAACAGTAGTGAGAAATGTAGAAGATAACCCGAATCAATTGGCCTCCATGGGAATTGAAACTACATTTGCAAATGCTCATAATGTTGATAAACTCACAGAAACCCTTGATCAATACAAGGGGAAAATGGAAAATATGAAGGAGGTTTTGAGGAAGGAAGAAAGAGTAGGAAGGGAATCAAAAAGGAAATATGAAGCTACTCTTTCAAACTATGAAAAGATTCAACAAGATCACCAGAGTGTGAGGGAGGATGAGTTGAAGCTGTCAAACATGGCCTTTGGAAAGGAGAAGCAAAAGATGGAAAGCAAGATAATAGAAGTGGAAGGTCAAAACTCTGCAGTTGTTCAGCAAGAAGAAGAGTACAGAGCTAGGATTACTGAACTTGAAGCACAGAAAAAGTCCTTAGAAGTACTCTTGAAGGAAACCAAGGATCAAAGAACATACATCACACCTCTGACAAACATGCTCTTTTTCTTAGGAGTAAGATCTAGTAGATGCAGTTTCATATCACGGGAGGAGTTTTCAAAGTCAAACAAGTAGAAGATCGATTGCAGGAAATTTCATCCACAACTATAGAGTCCAAGGACAAAACTCAAGACGTTGTAGAGGTCATTCAAGGACGATTGACATTCTAGTAGGGATTTCACCCTAGCTACAGAGCAGGAATGGATCCCTTCCATTTATAGGACGGAAGGGTAGGGTTCCTATGAGAATGGAAGAACATAATGAAATAAACAGAAAACAAAATGAAAAACCCCTCTGCACACAAGGTTAGGGTTAAGCTCCAATACCCTACATACAACTATTAGAAAACCAAAAGACCTGCAAGTAATCAATGGAAACTTGCAAGAAAATGTTAAGACAAGTATACCTTCTGGTTGGAATGGGCCACCATGCCCTAGCTTGGGAGAGCACCTCTCTTAGGAATGGGGAGCTATGGCTCAATGGCGGAATGGAGGAGAGGGAGGGTGAATGGATTGAGAGGAAAATGGTCTCAAGGCACTCACATGGGAAACATAATGATAGGGAGTGAAGGAGTGATTTGAGAGTGACCCCCACCCTTCTATTTATACTTTTTCTTGAGATTTTTAGGGTTTTAAGCCCCTGGTTGGGGCTTTAGCCCCTTTTTTCAAATTTTAGCCCCTTTCGCCCAATAGTTAGCTCCTTTGGGGGTTTTAAGCTCCTTTGAGGGGTTTTGGCACCTTTTTAGAGGCTTTAGCCGCTATGAGATTTTTTTTGGCTCTTTTTAGGGAGTTTTAAGCCCTTTTTCATATTTTTAAGCCTTGTTGAGGGTATGGAGGTCAAATGGTGTCAAATGAGGCTCGTACGTAGATGTATTTAGGTGGTGTAGGTCATGTAGAGCTCATTGTGGGATTTTTTGGGTTAACAGATTTCCCCCTAATGTGTGAGGGTAGGAGCTCATCGTATGGTCGATGGACATCATAGGATTTTCTTAGGGAGAGGTGGTGCTTCCTGGGCTGGGGCATGGTGGCTTTTGGTTTTTGTATTAATATGGTTCCCATCAATGGGTGAGATACAAATAATGTGTGACATGTATATGGACAAGGAGGGCATCCCCATGATCGTAACGATGTCAAAAGAATAATGTGAGCTAAGCTCTATAATACAAGAGTCGATCATGTACAATTGTTGTTACAATAGTGGTTGCCTCAATGAGAGGCTGAATACAATACTGATTTGAAGGACTGTTACATTGGACCCATGGAATTCTCATGGAATGCTATATCTTCATGACTGATGGCCTACTAGATCTAGAATGGTACATAGCTATAGGGACTTACTGACAGAGATTCAAAGTCTTTGTGGTACACATATGCTGCATCAATCATAAATCTATATAGAAGCATTGTTGGGGCTTCTAAACATTGTCTCTAATGCAACCTATAAATCACAAGGGACATGAACCTATTGGGGTCCCTCAAATAGACTCATCAATGTGCTAGAGTCAGGTAACATCCGGGGTCTTCAACCAAATAATGCACAGACCAATACCCTGTACGAATCTCAACGGTGTGATGGTGTAGCTGGAGTCAAGCACGTGAGAAACAACCATTCCGAGAGGCACTAAGGACTCCTCTCAAATGGTCCGAGGAAATAATCAATGAGGTTAATGAAACCAGGATACATGGACCTCTGGGTCTATCCTCTAGGATACATGTGTTTTCCTCGACAGAGGGAGACTTTCCCTTGGTAAAGGAAATAGTGTTTCCTTGACTAGAAGCACGAGGGAGATAACCGAAATATGTGAGGCAATATGAGGATTGACCCACTGAATGGGGGGGGGGGGGGGGGAAGGAGTTGAATAGGGGTAGAGGGAGTGTAGTGGACTCAAACTTCCTTTGTTCAGAGTATGATGGCAGGGAGGACCAAGTAGCAAATCAAACGGACTCATGGGAAAGGGATCATAGTTGTAATACCAGGAATGTCACTGCAGATGGGAAATACTTGGAGGAGGTAGACATTTTCTATATTAATGGGATCCAAGGAAGATACATTGCATAGTACTCTGAATAAAGGTGACCCAAAGTGGGAATGCTACCAAAGTGTTATTTGTGGGGTGGTGTCTAAAGACATCGTTGTGGTACAATCTCATGGATTTTTGGTGAGCCCGAGAAAGTAAATGCTTGATGATGCTTTCAATTTTAGAGAATCTAAAAGCATGAAGAAGACTCAAGTGGGGGCTCTTTTTCATTGGTAGTCTCATGTTCCTGATAAAGGATAAAAGTATAAATAGGAGAGCTCCCCCATCCTTTAGGGGATGAGAGATTTCTTTACTGTTGGTAGTCCATTCAGGCCAGAAAAGGTTAAACCCATAATGACTGGATGGTCATTCAAATACTTTTACGAGCATGAACAAAACCAATTTTTCTCGGCAATATTTTCTTGATGAGAATGCTAGAAAAAGAACTTAATGACAACCCATGGTGATATTTTTAAAAAAGTTCGGCCCCTCTGCCCGAAAAATCATAAAAGGATGCAGAGGGGAACGATCTTGGCTTGAATGTGCCAAGGTGTTCCTTTTCATTTGATGGTCTACATAGTCCGTAAAAGGAGATAAATGAGATGATGTAGATGCCCTTTCCTATACTTTGATGAGCGGAAAAGGAAGAAGCTATGCTCGACAATCTTTTAATTCTTTTAGGAGTCAGAAAAGAGCTTAAAAGAAACTCTGGTATGGTCAACTGATTACGGTGGCATAGGTGGTGCCCCATGTCAGGGTAGTGGACAGTGGTCCAAAGGTCATTCCTACAGTATGGATGGAGCAGGTGGCTCTTAAACATACCAATACATGCATGGGATAGATCGCAGCAGACGCATGTGAATCAGTTCGGCAGAGGCATGCAAACTGAGGTGGCTCTTAGATAGAGGTCAAGAGAGATGTGTGTGAGTTGTGGTGGGCAGACTTGACTACATGTGGTGTGAGTGCAAGTTCGGAGGCAATTATATTCCAAATGCATGCAAAATAAATGATCCATCCTCCGAGCAGTGGGCTAGGGACCTACGTAACTTGCAGTGGACGGATTAGATGGCTATATGCTAAAATAAAGGGATGCACCTTATGGGAGGTGGCCCGAGAACCCACATGAGTGGCAGAAGGTGAGCGTGATGCAAGTACATGTCTAGATACACTTGTATCACAATGTTGTGGCTTGTAAATCGAGGTAACTTCTAGGAAGTGGTCCTGAAAATTACTTGTTAAACATGAGATAATGGTCTCATAAGGATATAGAGGGTGGAATTCTGAAACCAATGGTGTCAACAACATCTCAAATGGACTCTATATGGTCCTGCTGTATCGAAAGAGAGAAAATAGGTCAGATGGGGCCTATATATGGGTGGGGACCACTTTGTGAAGTGTCATCATCACTGTTCACTGTAGAGTTGGAGAGGTGGGCCCTAGATTTTCTTTTGCTGATTTCTCCTGTTTCGACCTGCAGTTTTGAGTTCTGTGACTTGCAGGTAAGATATCTTGCAAAATCTATCCTTTTTAGTGGTTTCCATTTTGAATTTGGTCACCTAGAGGTCCTCTATGAGCCTATTGGGGTTTCAATGAGCCAAGTTGCACCTTTCGAAGAAAAAAAGAGTGACCTGGTCGCACCTATGAGGCATTTTTGAGCAACCTGGTTGCTCTTTTGGCTAAACAGGTGCGACTTCGTCCCTGGGTTACATTTTTTAGGAGAGCAGTGGCGGACAATTATGTTTTTCTTGTGTAGGATGGCTGATATTAAGTGGCATGAGAGAGACTTTAAATACCTCCAGGAAGCATCATTGCATGACAGGAATGTGCATGTTACACTGGGCCATTGTGGTTTACTGAAGTTCATGCGGATACCCCTTATGAAGAGCTTGCGTTTATTGCTGTAAATGTTGGTGAGATTTTGGGATATTGAGGAGGAGGCCTTCCTCTTCTAGGGCCAATGTATTGAGATTATGCTATTGGATGTATACTTATTGACTTAGCTCCCTATGCTGGGAGTTGTTGGTGACTTAGCACCGGTGTTGTCTCGGGAGGAGACATTGGAGGAGTTATGTGATAGACACTATTACACTACTGTGTATGTGCGTGGCTCACACATCTTGATGTGTGACATTGAGGACCTCTCGACATAGGCAGTGGTGACATTACTGCTGCATATCTTGGGTTCCACGAGGAGCCGCAATATATCTGGAGGGAAGCTACAGTTAGTAGAGCGTGCTATGAGGGGCACTTACTATGGGTGGGCCCAGATGTATCTTCAGGCTGTTCGGCGTCAGCTGAATAATGCGAGGGAATCTGGGATAGGATTTTGTTTTGGGTCCTTCTTATGTGCTTTCTTTTTTGAGAAAGTACCTACTCTACGTCCACACCGAGCAGTGCGGGATGGTGGTCCACGGGAGCCGTGGATGCGCACATGGTGCCAGATGATGGTATGAGAGGGTGGCGGCAGAATGGGCTGCTCCTTCACTGAGGATTTGCTTAAGTAGTGGAGGCAGCTCCTAGTGATTATTTAGGAGTACCCTTATGTGGGTATGGATTATCATGGGGATCTCGAGATGCCCCGAGCTCCTAGTCAGGCATGGGGACTAGCTGGTATGTATGTGTGATATATTTATGTTCATCCTTATACATAGTCTAGTTGAGCTGGTTGATGATTATATGTATATATTGATGGTGTATTTTTTTTTGTATGCAAATGTTGGTCCCCTCCCGTCGCCTAGATATCAAAGGCATGTGGTCCCTATTGCGGAGGCAGCGGTTCCTGCGGGGAACCCTCATACGAGACGGCGGGAGGTGGATGATTTTTTATTATATTTGGAGTGGCTTGCTGATGGGATCTCTGATGATGGCTGGTAGCATTTGCACAATGACCTGATTGCTGCCATTCATAGTTTTCCTCCAGAGTGGACCTCTGTGATGAGGAGGAGGGCCGTGGCCTTCGATTACCTTTGTCAGGCGGCAAGAGGGGATCTTCTTGCAGAGGATGATTCTTCTAAGGGAGATTGTGATACTGAGCGAGATGATGAGTTTGGATCAGATTAGTAGCCAGTGGGGATGCCCCTAGTGCATTGGTGCACTTAGCAGTTTTTGCATCGCTATGTATATTCAGCTGAGAAAGCATATGTGGCTTCTCGTTTTGTACTGGACATATTTTGGACATGCGATTTATATACCTATATATTTTTTATGCATGTGGATGTGCTTTTTTATGGTTTTATATGTGAGTCTTTTTATTATGATGTGAAATCCAATGCCTAGATGATGTATTTTTACACTTGTGTGTGTGTTTTATATATTATTATGCATGATGTTGTGGTTGTATGTTTCTTATATGCGATTATGAATGTGCCAATTTAGGATGTCATTAGCCCTTTGATCTGCTACACTATTGAGGTTTCTGGGAACATGTGTGAATGTAATGGATTCAAATGTTCTAACCATTTGTTTAGTGCACAGGAATTTTCTAAAGAGGCAGGGATCACATACCCGGTAGTAGTTGTTCAACCGGGACAAGCCGTTGGGAGTCTAAGAAGACATTGAGATGGAAAATGCCTAAATAGAGAGTGGTGGATAGAAGGCCAGTGACACCATCATATTCATCCTAGTTGTTGGTTGCACTTCCCACACATATTCCATCGATATGGATCAACTCGTGCGACGAGGATTAGATGACCCATGCAGTCGAGGCGAGGTTTGGAGACCACCTGCTCACTCCATTAGCAAATCCAATGTACCAATCTGAGGTAGGATCGATCTGAAGCAATGAGGGGAAACAATGCATAAGAATCACTTTAAAAAAATGTGTAAAACAAAAAGGGACAAGACTATATTACAATTTGAATAGGCGTCACTTAAAGAGGTGAGGTTAGAGGGAAAGTGGTTTGGAATTTCAGGGGATCAACTATCATTCCTTTGTATGACATGATGAACCCGAGGAGACAGCTCATTGAGACACATAAAACACACTTGAAAGGGTTCAAGTGTATTTTGTACTTGCGATATTGCAGAAAGGCTTGCCGCAAGTCATCTATGTGTTTTGCTTGCTTCTGTAGCCACGCAATGAGGTTGTCAAGATAGACCATCATGATGTAGATGAGATCACAAAAATAGTGTGTCATGGCATGCTAGAAGGTGGCTCTAGAATTCTTCATACCAAAGGGCATTACTCGATAGGCGTATGTGCCCCATGGGGTTGTGAATGCAATCTTGTAATGATCTTCTTTCCGGATCTGGATTTGGTTATATCTGTAAAACCCGTCCATGAAGGAAAATACCTCATGTCCGGTGCATGCATTGATGATTTGATAGTTGAAGGGTGTTGGGAAGTTGTCTTTGGGACACGCCCCATTTAGATCGTGAAATTCTGTGCAAACATCGATGGTACCCTATTTTTTTATTCACAAGAACAGGATTAGAAACCTAGGTGGTGTATGCAATGGGGTAAATGAAGCCGGTTGTGCATAGCTTCTCAATTTTGGCTTTGACCGCGACAGATTTGGAAGGATGGATGGGTCATTGCTTTTGGTGCACGGGGGCCATTTCAGGCCATGTTTCAATGTTTTGTTCCACGATGGATGGGTCCAACCTAGGAATTTCAGTGTAAGACCAAGCAAAGATGTCGCAGAATTCTTGGAAGAGAGCTTTGTAGGCAGCAACTTCTTCTGGGGAGGAGGATGCTCCCAACATGATTTATTCAACAACCTCAAGATTGGTTGAGATGTTTATTTTAATGGTTGGAAATATGTTGTCCATGTTCCCTTCTTCGAAGGCATCTAGTGGCGGAATGAGATTTTTGAACTAGTCAACTTTCGCATGAATGAAATCTTTGGTTTTCTTGGAGAACTGGTCAGACTGTGACACAAGCTCTTCGAGGAGGAAGAATGAGCAATGGTGCATGTCATCCCATGGGTATTTTGGGGTGGTTAAGGCTTCAAGTATCTCCTCGTCATTGCGGAAGCAACAAAGAGACAGGTCTGATGGATCATTGGTGATGGTGGAGACAAGAGGGTCTGTAGAATTGGACATCATGTAAATGGACATGGTGTCTGAAGAAGGATGTGGGGGGTGAACTTCTTTGATCAGAGTGATCTCAGATTCAAGGGAATGTTGTCAAACGTTGGCTAGAGCCATTTGGAACTCGAACAACTCTAGGCAGTGGTGAGAATAGTGTCCATACAATCTATAGAGGGTGCAAGCATGGTTTGTTCTCAATGACTTGTTTCTCACTACTGGCCCGCTTGGGAGTTCAACCACGGGGAGGTCTTCCATTGTATCTATGGCATCCAAATGCATGCAGATTATGGGGATCTCAGGGAAATTTTGGGTTGGATGGCCTTGCTCTTCACAAACATCACAAGGCAGGATCTGTCGAGGTTCAACATTAGCTTTTGTGTTTTTTCCCCTGGCCCTTTTTGGGTGGGGTAGTGCAGGTGCAGGTGTGGTGGTTGGTTTTTGCAGGTCGGGTGGAGGATGAGATTCAACCGCAATGGGTTGCATGAGGGATAATACTACCTGGGGAATCGGTGGTTGGGTTGGTGGATCAAGGTAGCACACGGGAATTCCCAATGTGAAATTGGCTAAGTTTAAGGTAGCCATTACTGACTTACTCAGGGCACTAGGTGGGGGAAAGAGGAAAAGAATTGTGTGGACTAGGGAGGAGCCCAGATAACTGCCTAATGGTTGTATGTGGGGATGAGGTTGTGGTTGTGGCTATGCATAATGATGCGGCTGCAAATGATGTTGCGGCTACTGTTGATGGTGTGGATATAGACGGTGTTGTTGTTGTGATTGGGGTTGTGGCTGCAGTTGTTGTTTCGGTGCAACGGTGCTAGATGAAAGCATGCACAAATCCATAGTCTCATTTGGTATCGATGGTGGTGAAACTAAGGGGAAAGAAGCCATCATGGTTGTATCGACAAACAACCCAAGGCCCACATCCAACAATGGGGAGGCTGTTATGTTGTCAACCATGGTGTTGACTGTAGGGATAACATTGGCAGGCATGGTTAGCCCTTGTGGATCAATGGTGTTAATAGAAGGGATAACATTGGTGGGTGCCATTAGCCCTTGTGGATCATGATAAGTCAGTTGCTCAACCATCACAATTTTCCCTTCCTAGGGGGACATCATGAGAGGAAAATAGTTGATGCTACAGCTCTCATGGCGTACATATAACTTCTTCTGAGGAGAAGGTTATAGTCAAACTGAGCATTGAAAACCTCTATGTCAATCAGTGTTGTTTTCCCAGCCAATGTGATGGTGACATGAGGGAGGATTCCTTGGGATTTAGTGGGATGGACATCATAAGCCCATAGAGTAGTAGATGATGGTTGTAGAATTGGGGATCCAAGCTTCTACCGGACTAGGGTAGACATAACGCACATGGATTCCCCCTCATCTAATATGCACCTATGCACGACCAAATTCTGGATAAACACCGAGATTTGGAAGGAAATGGTTGATGGCATCCACGGTTCTCCATTCTCTGTGTCGAATATGATCAACTTGCATTCAGAGGGGTCCACAGCACCAAGGGCAGCTAGTAAGGCTTTCCAGTGCATTGGGAAAGTTTTAAGTACCTTAAGAGCAAACATGGTAGTAGGTTTTTGGGCCAAATCATCACGATGTTGTAGCTGAAAGCAGCTCTAGTCATAATGTTGTTGGAAACCCGCCTAATGGGGGGGCGCGGGAAAGGGGGTAACTTAAGAGGTGCATTGGATATTTTGGACATAGATGTCACTAATGTGTCAGCAGGTTTGGTGTTGGCTCCATACTAATTTCATCTAGTCTGTAAATTGACCTCTTTATTTTTCATAGCTAGCAGGTGGTGAACACCTGTTTGTGCTATCGGAGGTACCCCCGGGGCATTGGGATTGGGATGGGGAGTGGGTGCAGTTGCTAACAATCCTTGGACTGGTAATGGGTTTTGGAGCACCATAAGAGGAGGTCCTGGTGGTGCTGGGTTGGGTTGAGATTGTTAAATTTTCATATGCTTAACTAAGACATCAGTATATCATTTCATTTTTCATAATAAAATCATATAAAACAGGATCACTGAAAGAAAAACATCACAAGAACAACACAGATTTATCCTAGGAAAACCCTAAAGGGAAAAACCCAGCAAAATCTTCCTCAATATAGATGCCCCAAAAAGGGAAAAAGGTAAAACCAACAAGGAGATCAAAAACCTGATTCTCCTCCTTCTCCAGCAACTCCTCTCCTCCACAAGTGCGCTATTCCAAGTGAGTGTGTGTGTCTCAAATGAGGAGCACTACACCTCTATTTATATTCATGTGTTTACTTAAAGTTTACTCAATTAACATGTCGGCTTAAGTTAACTCATGTAGGATTGAGTTACACATGTAGGCTCAAGTAACCACACCGGGGTGCTGATGACCCACCTTTACAATTAGAGGGGACTACCTCATGACTCTTAATAGTTCTTCTGATTAGGAGCATCGGGGTACAATGTAATACAAGTGGTTCTCCCGGTTGGACCATCGGGGACCACAAAAGATACATAAATAATATTCTTCGAAGTTACAATATTTCAACACTCCCCCTTAACGAGAAGGGTATTCTACATCAACAACAACAAGAGTAGAGATAGCGGACATCATCAACATCAGCAGGGTAACACATCTATAAATCATTGGAAGCTTTTCAACATCACGTAGTCTTCATCTTCAATCTTCATTCTTCATCATCAACAACATCTTCAGCATTTTGATCTTTCAATTTGGAACGACATCTTCAGCATTTGGATCTTTCGATCAGCAACATCTTTAGCACTTTGACTGTCCGATCAGCAACAACATCTTCAGCATTTTGAACTTTCGATCAGCAACATCTTCAGCACTCTGATTTTTTGATCAGCAACAACATCTTCAGCATTTTGTCCTTTTGATCAACAACATCTTCAGCATTTTGACTTTTCGATCAACAACAACATCTTCAGCACCTTGACCTTTCAATCAGCAGCAACATCTTTAGTACTTTGACCTCTCGATCAGTAGCAACATCATCATCATCATATTCTGATCTGTCGATCATAATCATCATCACATTCTGATCTTTCGATCAGAAACATCATCATCATACTCTGATCTTTCGATCAGAAACATCATCATCATACTCTGATCTTTCGATCAGAAACATCATAATCATAGTCCGTCATCATCATACTCTGATATTTTAGATCAGTACGTCATCATCATCATACTCTGATCTTTCGATCAGTATGTCATCATCATCATACTCTGATATTTCGATCAGTACATCATCATCATCATTCTCTGATCTTTCGATCAGTATGTCATCATCATCATACTCTGATCTTTCGATCAGTATGACATCATCATCATTAACAACAACCTGCAATCCACAACTCAAAGACAAAAAGTCTTTGGATCACTTTTGGACTTAAAGTCCAGGGATGATACAATCCCACCACATTCTCGACAACCGAAGTTACCGGATTGATTACGGGAGAATCAGTCCCTATCACTTTAGGACTAAGTCCAAGGATGATGCAATCCTACCACATTCTCAATGACCAAAGTCACTGGATACAATTATAGGATAATCACTCCCTATCACTTTAGGACTTGAGTCCAAGGTTGATGCAATCCTACCACATTCTCGACGACCGAAGTCACCGGATACAATTATGGGATAATCACTCCCTATCACTTTAGGACTTGAGTCCAAGGATGATGCAATCCTACCACATTCTTGACGACCGAAGTCACCGGATACAATTACGGGATAATCACTTCCTATCACTTTAGGACTTGAGTCCAAGGATGATGCAATCCTACCACATTCTTGACGACCGAAGTCACCGGATACAATTACGGGATAATCACTCCCTATCACTTTAGGAGTATGTCCAAGGATGATGCAATCCTACCACATTCTCGAGGACCAAAGCCACCGGATCTATTATGGACAGATGTCCCAGGATCATACAATCCCTCTTCATTCTCGAAGACCGAGGTCTCCGGATCACTTTAGGGAAGGTGCCCAAGGATGATACAATCCCATCATGTTCTCGATGACCGAGGTCACCGAATCTATTATGGACAGATATCCCGGGATGATACAATCCCTCTTCATTCTCAAGGGCCAAGGTCTCCAGATCACTTTAGGGCAAATGCCCAGGGATGATACAATCCCACTGCAACATCACTACTCCCCCTTTTGAGGACGGTCTTTTCGAACAACACCAAGATTGTCTCGAAAGTGTTCAAACTCTACTCAAGGCAGAGGCTTCATCGGTACATCATCATCCAAACCATCATCATCTACATCTTCAGTATCTGAATACTGATCTATCACCATCTGTATCTCTAGTATGTGAATACTGAAAGCATCATCATCTATATATTCAGTATAGAAATACATAATCACCATCATCTGTATCTACAGTATGTAAATACTGAAATATCATCTATATCTTCAGCATGGGAATACTGAAATCATCATCATCTATATATTCAATATAGAAATACTGAATCACCATCATCTGCATCTACAGTATCATCATCTGCATCTTATCTTGTATGTAGAAATACCGTATTTCTACGTGTTACGTCGGAACATAGGGTCCTTTGTCATCACAACTATGGTTATCATATAGACTCATTGTAGTGTCCATATTCAGGTCAAAGAGACCTGGTATCAGCTTCTGAAGCCATATGGCTTCACAACTTAGTAGAGAAATCTGCTATGTATTCTGCTTCAACCGTGCTAAGAGAAACACTGGACTGTTTCCTGCTAAACCATGAACTTATAGCAGACCAAAAGCATATACCTGATGTGCTTTTCCTGTCTGAGATACTTCCAGCCCAATCTGCAACTGTGTAGCCATACAATCTATACTCGTGGATACCATCATAGTATAGACCAAAGTCTATAGTCCCTTTCAGATATCTCATCACATGTTTTGCAGCTACTAGGTGAACCCATCTTGGTTGAACAAGATATTGACTTAAGGTGTTCACAGCAAAACAAATGTCTGGTCTTGTATTTGTTAAGTACATCAATGACCCAATGATCTGTCTGTAGTGAGTCACATCAACTAACTCTAATGAGTCATCAGCTAACAACTTTAGGTTGGAGTCCATGGGTGTGGCCATGACTTTGCATTCCAACATATTGAATCTCTTCAATATCTCTACCACATACTTTCCCTGGTTGAGAAAGATTCCTTCTGAACTTTGCCATACTTCCAGACCTAGGAAATAATGCATTAACCCAAGGTCTTTCATCTCAAATTCTTCTTCTATTTTCTTCTTGCTTCCCATGATCTGTTTCCCATTCCCTGTCAAGAATAAGTCATCCACATATAGTAATAGAATGACAGGTACATCTTCTACAACCTTGTAGGAAAGGTTAGGATCA
>LPNX010517129.1:111232-126232 GCA_001517045.1 Pseudotsuga menziesii
AATTCTCAGGTCATCAACATATCCTAGTCTTTTGCATTCAACCTTGAAGGTTGGAACCTACTTCACTCTTGGTAAAGTCTCGATCCATCACAAAGCTATCCATCATGTCATACCATGTCGAACTTAGATATAATTTTCTGTAGTCACTCCTCCTGAAGTGGAGTATCATCTTCCCTCTTCATTCTGTACAGGTGGTTCTATGCTTAACATATACTGGTCAATAGAGTATGTCATGTCATAGTCTATTCTTTATGGGGAGAATCATGAACCTTGCTTTGTATACTTGTTCCATCATATCGTATACATCATTCCCCATGATCAACCGTTACTCTTTGATCATAGCTTCTTTTATAGCATTCTTATCTTCATCTTGAGTTATCTCTTGTACCCATGGTGTTCTTCATCCTTCAAGGTGGATCTACCATTCTCTGAAGCTCTTTCTTCCGTCATGGTGTCTCTGACCCTAGGAGCTTCATATTCATGTTTATTGGAGTGAATCTTGAATTGTCATCACTTGTTCTTCGGAACAAGTCTCGTCCTTCTTTTCTTGTAGGAGGTTGTTCATGACCTTTCCTACAATTCAAATGTACCAGTTTCATGGTTAGAGATATTTCATAAAACATATGTATAACGACAAATTCTTATGCATCATGCAACTATTTAGTTAATACAACATTCATCCATATCTCACATAAACTTTCTAGATGCCTTCCATCTCTACCATGACATTATTGATATTGTGCACTAATCCAATATGTCAGCAAAGAGGTTTGATAAGTAGCAATGGAGAGTTGTATAGCACCATGAGCTACTTACCCATCACATGCATATTAGTAGTATACAGTCATTAATGCAAACAATCCATCATGCATAACACATCACTGGATATAATCAAATGTATAACAAAACAATATCATGAAATGACAATTGAATACTTATCTTTATTTGTTTCATGGGTATATTCCTTCTTGAGTCTTCAACTTTATCGTCTTCTTCATTCATGATAGCATCGTTTCTTATCCAAATGCTGAGGTAGATAAGAAGTTCTTCAAGAGTTGAGATCTTCATATTCCTCATTGATTGAGGGATCTTGTTTGGAAGATGAGAGCTTGATCTTTAGAGACGGGATTCTTCTTCTTCCCAAAGTCTGCTGAAAGTAATCAATTCCTTCTAGAACACATTCCTTGAATGAATGAATTCCATGATCCTGGGAGGCCATTCAAGGTTACCATCACCACTTCTGCATTCTTCACTTCTTCTTCAGCTGGTTTCTTAAGGTCATATTTCGATCTATGTTCTTCCCTTCAAATAGCTTGGTCAAGGAATCAAACCTCATCGATGTATTTAGGGAAGACACTTGTAGAACAAGATGATTCGATACTGAATCATCAATAATCTTCTGGGCTTTGACCAAGTTGTTCTTGTGAAAGGCTTCTAGCCTCATCTCCCTCTGAAACTAGAACCTCTATGCTCATGAAGGTGTCCAATCCATTTTCTTCAGAGAGATCATATAATTCTAGGCTTGGAAGTTGTCAACTTCACCAAGCTTATCATCAAGCTGATGTGATAGATCACTTTGAAATGAGAACCTCAAATGAACATAGCAAAGGATTAGATCTTACCGATTTGAGGTGTCCGTCCTGGTTCTGGAGTTGGCTGATCTAAGGTTTGTCACAGAAACCCTAATTTTAAAACTTGGAATATTTCAGATATGATTGTATATACATATATATCTCTTCAAATGGAGCTGTCCAATGTACTCCATTTCTGAAAACAGTGGAGGGAAGCTCCCGGAACAGGAAGCCCTAATTTTCCAATTTCTTCTGCAGAAATTCTTGTTACTGTTTCTGTGATATATCCAACATTTATGCTCCTATATGTCTCAAATTTTGTAATGAGGTAACCTCCCATGTCCCGGATCCACCACCATAGGTTTGATCAGAATTTGTTTCACCATTTGGGATTTATGATCCTTTTCCCAAGGTGACCTGTTACAGGACTATTCAGAACAGCGAAGTTGTATGGCATGCCACGTGTCACTGGTTCATCTTCTGAGTCTGATATTTGGACCACTGAAATTAAAGTCCATTCCCTTTCTGGAACATCTTTAGGAATTCCATTTGGACCTCTGTATCCCAATATATTGCAATTCTCCCCAGGTGTCCTGTTTAGGGATGAATTCTGGAAGAGGCTGGAACACTAACTTGGAGAGAACATATCTCCTGAAATACACCCAATATGAGGATGAATTTTGGAAAAATTGTTCATCAGGATTTTATCTTCGGCCCCTGAAATTTTCAGCTCCTAATCCTTTGCCAATCTCGGAATATAGTGAATGTTCCAAAACGTAGCAGTTTTAGTATTTAGGGTTTTTCTAGCTCAAGGTCAAACTAGGGTTTGACTTTCCCGGAGATTCACCCAACCAAAAATCTTGATCCAGGTCTCTAAAATTCGGTTTTGATGAGGATAACAATCCTATGCTGGTCTCACTCAAAAATTCCTCTTCTGTAGAAAGCCCTAATTTCCACATCGAAAATTGAAAATGCTCAGAATTGAATTCTGCTTCGACAGAACGATGCACCCTTCAAAGGAGAGTCAGCATAACCTTCTTTTGCTGATTGATTGTGGAGAGAGATCTAAAAAATAAGAATCCCTAGATTCTGTAACTTGTGAAATCTTCCCTATTCAAATTAGCTCTGATACCATGTTAAATTTTCATATGCTTAACTAAGACATCAGTATATCATTTCATTTTTCATAATAAAAGCATATAAAACAGGATCACTGAAAGAAACAGCATCACAAGAACAACACAGATTTATCCTGGGAAAACCCTAAAGGGAAAAACCCAGCAAAAGATTCCTCAATATGGATGCCCCAAAAAGGGAAAAAGGTAAAACCAACAAGGAGATCAAAAACCTGATTCTCCTCCTTCTCCAGCATCTCCTCTCCTCCACAAGTGCGCTATTCCAAGTGAGTGTGTGTGTCTCAAATGAGGAGCACTACACCTCTATTTATATTCATCTGTTTACTTAAAGTTTACTCAATTAACATGTCGGCTTAATTTAACTCATGTGGGCTCAAGTTACACATGTAGGCTCAAGTAACCACACTGGGGTGCTAATGACCCACCTTTACAATTAGAGGGGACTACCTCATGACTCTTATTAGTTATTCCGATTAGGAGCATTGGGGTACAATGTAATACAAGTGGTTCTCCCGGTTGGACCATCCCGTACCACAAAATATACATAAATAATATTCTTCGAAGTTACAATATTTCAACAGAGATTGGACTATTGTATTGGTGGCATGTTGAACCTCTTTGTGAATGGATCGATTGGTGTGACCCATGAAGGGGAATTCATGTGTGTAGTGCCTGTAGACCTCACAGAACCTACATGGATGGTTTATGCGTAACGAAGCATTGCATCTAGGTGCATTTGGTTGCTGAGGATTTTGGGCTGGCCGGTTTTCCCCAGCATTGTTGGGAGGGTTTGGTTCTTGATTTCCTCCCTACGATTGATTTTTTCCTTGGTTTTAGGATCGATTATTTCTGGCTTTCCTTTGTTGGTTATTAGGGGTTGGCTAGTTAGGACAGTTTTGTTGTGCAAACCCCTGTCCTAAAGGTGTTGGCAGAGTAGGGGTGCTAGCTTGAACAACTTGCACCAGTGGTGCATAGTAGACTTGGGTGGGTGCAGGTGCCACAAATGTGGGCATTTGTCCCATGTATTGTTGTGCCAGCCAAGCTAATGCCTGGGCTTATTGCGGTGGCATAGGTTGTGCATAAGAAGTTGTGGCTTCAAACTGGTACATCACTCTTGCATAGTCCAGAGTTTGGTTTTGGTAGGAAACACTAAGGGTGTTTCTTGGTTGTGGTGGTATTGCAGGTGGTGTCGGACGATGTTGTGGTTGGTGGGAGATAGAACCTATGATGCCATCTTCAGCATGGGATGCCCCCAATGCATCCCGGTAGGAGGTTCCTACATGAGGAGCATCTGGAATGATAGTGTAAAGGTATCCAAACTGTGCATAGATTAGATCAAAGTGTTGGGCTTTCAAGGTGGCCTCCTCTTCAGATTGGGGACATTTGGATGCGATTTCCTTTGCTATAGGTGGTATAAAAAAAATTAGGAACCAATCCAAGAAGATCGTGTCATCAGGTTGAATCTTGCACAAACTATGGTGTTGCCAAAACTCATGGACGTGTTCAATTATGTGGGTCATAGTATTCTAGTGGAAATATAACAATATCTCCACCCCTTCGTTGTATCTAACGGGGAGTTGGAAATATTGCAGGAACATGAAATCCAAGGAGTTGAAATCTTGATATTTGGCTCGTGGTATCTCAATATACCACTTGGCTACAGCACCTATGAGAGTGCATTGGAACAGTCTGAGCCTAATTGAATCATCTACAATGTTATTTGATGAGCACCATAGGTGAAACATCATTATGTGATTTTAGGGGCACTCCCCTGCCTTTCCTTCAAACTTGGGAATGTCTAAGGGAAGTTTAGTTGGCATGGGAGGCCAAAATGTTTGATGGTGGATAGGGTCATTTGTTAACCAAGCCAAGTCAGGTAGGTTGAGGCATGCCATGAAAGGAAGTTTTGACCCAAGTTTGATGTGAGATGGGGTGGCAATGGTGGTGGGGTTTGCAGGGACATGATGCACTTGCATAACTGGGGGTACTTGTGGCACCCTTGTGCATGAGATACTTCCCCCAAGTGTGGTAAGTAGAACTGTGTGAGTGGAAGGGCCATTGACCCCATCTGTGACAGGAGGGTAAGTGTAGGTGGAAGGGCCACTGCCCCTAGGCATGCCAAGTGGGATAGTGTTGGTGGAAAGGAAACTGCCCCCATGTGTTACGGGTGGGACAACTTGACTGGTCAATATGGGTAGTGGTAGCTGGCTTATGATGATTTACATGACCGTGCTGGGGCCACCAGCAGGGGTGTTGGTGGTGGTGTGGGGTGTGTACATGGGTCCATTGCCAATCACTAAGAAAAAAAATGGATATGGCTTTGCACCAACCATGGGGCTAGATGGTGTAGTATGCAGGTCTGGCTCATATTGGTATGATTCTAAGTCTAAATCAGAGGCTTTGTGGCTTTTTGATGGTGTATAGGGTCATCAAGAATGGTCTCGACAATGTTGGTTCAAGGACCCGAACTATGGTGGATCGCCTCTCAAGCGTGAGGAAGAACATGGGGGATCAATTTGTGTCTTATTTGTATGTCAATTCATGAAATATGGCAATGAATTTTGGACCCTAGTTTTAATGGATTCCTATTGGCATGAGGTGGTCACTCGGCCACCAAGATCGCCAGAAGATGACAATTGGATTTTTCCTCATGGGAGTGTTAGTCAATCGATGGGGGTCGTTGCTTGTTTCACTTGTCAATTCCTCTTAGTGGCTAGCTACTTTGGGGTTCCCATGGTACTCCTCATAATGATTTTCTGGGATGAGCCCAAGTACTTCCCACAGTTAAGGCAGTCAGAGACTTATGTCCTCAAAGACTACAGATTATTGAATTAGTGTAAATTATAAATTTTAAAGGCTAGCTCAGCGTCATGAACTGAGTTTGGTTGTTTTATGTTGTATGGTTTGTGTGTATGCCTTTTATCTTTTTGTTACATTTAGTGGCTTCTTATATGGTTTATGCATAGTCCACAAAGATTGTATTGTAGAACTTATAATATGAATAGATTCTTTAACATAGCAGTAAACTCTAAATATGAACTTGAATGCATGCCATACCTGAATCTGAATCTAAACTTGACTAGGTGACTTCCTTACACTTCTATTTCTCTTCAAATAGGAAAGAGTGTTGGGCTCTCAACAAAATGGGACTAATCCCCTCTGTAGATCATCGGGTCACTCTCCATATGCAAGGTCGGTCAACAGGGAGGAAGAAAACATTGTGAAACCCCCATCGGTCTCCACCCCCTCTACCTTCAAGGTCATCCATTTTTAGTGGTTTAGAAAAATGACAGGTGAAGTGCCTATTACTATACGAGCTTCACCCTTCATCTTACCCTAGAATACCCTGAAGGGTGATGACTGGGTAGAGGAGGAAGGGCTAGGCAAGATTGTTAATTTCACTTAAGAATTGAAACCTATGGTAATTTTTTTATTCAAGTTGTAAACAGATTCATTAACCAATTCACCATTTAATTTAACATTGATTTACACATGTTGTAATAAAATAAATAGCTACTAAAAGGAAATAGACACATATTTGATGGATAGAGGCAGCTGAGCCACACTGACAGTCCCTAATATTTAAAAATCTGAATATGAGAGACGAATCGCTCTTTTCGGGGAAAATGTGGCGAGGGGTTCGCCAAATTTTCCCCAAAACAGTCGAGGGGGTCCCTTAGAGACTGCAGACAGAAGAAAGCTATCTTTTGGGATGAAGTCACACCTTTCGGGCTTGAATGAGCAACCTTGTCACACCTTTCATCCTTATAAGAGCGACCTACTCCAAAAGGCAGAAATTTCTTGAACGTGAGCCGGATCCAACCGACAGTAACCTGTACTAAGGCCAAATGGGCTCGGTTGGGCCTTGAGGAGGCTCAACGGTAACTAGAAATGGAGGGAAAGATAGATCTAATCTAGATTTGAAAGAAAAATAAACAAGTGAAAATAAACTAAAATACTGAAATAAAATCGAGGGATCCTATGGGATCGACCTGGTATGGTCACCAAATCTGTAGTAGGGATTTCACGCTAGCTACATAGAAGAAATGGATCCCTTCTGTCTATAGGATGAAAGGGTAGGGTTCCTGTGACAATGGAAGAGCAGAATGAAATAAACATAAAACGAAATGAAAAACCCCTCTGTACACAAGGTTAGGGTTAAGCTCCAAGACCCTACATACAGCTGTTAGAGAACCAAAATACCTGCAAGCAATCAATGGAAACCTGCAAGAAAATGTAAAGAAATAATCCTACAAACAAACAATGTTAGAAAACTACAATCTACCAAAGCAAAAACATGAAAAGATAAGTATACCTTCTGGTTGGAATGGGCCACCATGCCATAGCTTGGGAGAGCACCTCTCTTAGGAATGGGGAGCTATGGCTCAATGGATGAATGGAGGAGAGGGAGGGTGAATGGCTTGAGAGGAAAATGGTCTCAAGGAAATCACATGTGAAACATAACGATAGGGAGTGGAGGAGTGATTTGAGAGTGACCCCCACCCCTCTATTTATACTTTTTCTTGACAATTTTAGGGTTTTAAGCCCCTGGTTGGGGATTTAGCCCCTTTTTTGGGATTTTAGCCCCTTTTTCCCAATATTTAGCTCCTTTGGGGGTTTTGAGCTCCTTTGAGGGTTTTTAGCCCCTTTTTGTAGGGTTTAGCCCCTATGAGAACTATTTTGTCTCTTTTTAGGGGTTTTTAAGCCCTTTTTCATATTTTTAAGCCTTCTTGAGGGTGTGGGGGTCAAATGGGGTCAAATGAGGGTTGTACATAGATGTATTTAGGTGGTGTAGGTCATGTATAGATCATTATGGGATTTTTTGGGTGAACGGACATGGTTGGAAGTGACCAAGGAACCTCCGGAAACACACTAGTCAAAGCTCCAGAAAGATTGCAGCTTAGGTATGAACTGATAGGTTTTAGCAATAGAGCTGTTGAGAAATTGATAGAGGTAGTCCAGAAGACAATACAAAAATGAAGGGAGATATATAATAAAGTGCTCACAAGCCATAACAAATGTCAGACATCATCCAAGAATATGTTGGATGAGCTCCCCCCCCATGAATAACACTTGAAGCAATTACATGATAGATTTTAGGAGGATGAGCTTAACATATAGTTGATAAAAAAAATAGACGAAAGGGTGATTAAAAATGTGATTGCTCAAGCTACAATGACTAACTTCCTTTTAGAAGATAAGCTTTGAATACTCCCACCAAGGATGGCTGACACAAGGGCCCAGGCTTCCAAAGATGAAGTCATGGTCAGATTCCTAAAGCCAGCAGATTTTGAGTTCATTGTTTCGGATGATATGGCATGGAAACAATTTATTACTGAGTTGACTTAGTTCATTTAGTTGTTTCTCCTAAGTACACATGGAAACATAATTGTAATATTTTTTGTATTTATTTTTTTGACAAGTAGACACACTAAAAGACAAATCTTTTTGTAAAAGAATTTAAATGAAGCCCAAAGGGCAGGATAACCAAGAGTCATTGTGTAAATGTATAAAGATAGCTATAATCCAATAGAGAGGGGAATTTTCTAGCTTCCTCATGTGAAATACTTATTGTAAGAGAAACTATTTTTTATTATAATAAAGAGGATCGAATTTTATCCTAGATAAGGAGTTGTTGAGTTTCAAATGCATGTTGTGTGGATGGCTAGATAGAACTATTTCTATGTTGACTAACTATGCAAATTTGTGATATTGTTCTAAATATGAACTATTTATTGGTTGTGAATGATTTCACTTCTGTGTTTTGATTCTTGTGCGGCAAATGAGTAATGAATACTTAAATAAACAATGAGGTATCTCTATGTTAATCTTTCTGCTGTGTTCAACGTATTCTAAAATATATCAGTTATCTGTAAAATTCTATGTGCATAAAATACAATACATTACTCATACAAATAATCATATTTCTCCCTAGGGATTTATTAGTTATAATTTGCTAAGTTTAGCATAGCTTTTATTTGTTTTCTATGATTTAGGGACAAAGGGGACAAGATGGGAGGTAAGAACCTACGCATCACATTGTGAAACCTTTGCTTCCTAATCATTTTAATTTAACTTAGGAACTTGTATAGCATTTATAAAACATAAAAACTCACATAAACGGTGGACCAGGACGCA
This sequence comes from Pseudotsuga menziesii, assembly GCA_001517045.1. Lineage (NCBI taxonomy): Eukaryota > Viridiplantae > Streptophyta > Pinopsida > Pinales > Pinaceae > Pseudotsuga > Pseudotsuga menziesii. Next base: position 120,078 of record LPNX010517129.1, read on the forward strand.
ACTAGTAAAACAAATTTAAATTGTTACTTATCTCTACGGTAGCTGGACCATTAACAAAACGGATTCCCCATACCAGACAATAAATGAGCTAATTGGGAGCAGTTATTGGGGAGAATCCCTATTGTTGGTACCTGGTATTTTCTAGACATCAATATTTTTGGCGCTAGAAGGAGTTCCACCAGTGCATGGCTGGATGAGGAAATCCGAGTGACATTTTTGAAACTAATTTTCCCAAGAGACCTAGTCCTGGAGGGAAAGTTAATCCCGAGTCAGATGTTCCAGAATATATGTATCATGTTTCTAACAAAGTAGTTGATCATTTAAGAAGAATCATAAGGTTGTATGCAAAAAATATTGGAGGATTGCCGAATATCCTTCATCTACCTAGAAGATAAACTCGCAGAAAAGAACGTCCTTACACAAAAGATTCAGTGCTAGTGGGATATTTTGAAGAGTTGGTAGATTTAACCTTCCAAGAAATTGCTCAACCTCTTAATCAATTGGGACCAGAATCTCCATGTTGTTCACCTTCTCAATCCCATCCTCAATCTCCTAAACAGATCATGGCCAAAAATATACCTCTGAATCCTAATGCAAATAAACCTAATCCTCCTGTAACAACTTGGAGGCACAACAGGATTTGAACCCAAAATCTGACATCAAAATCCAACGTCATCTGACATTTCACACTGATATGTTGGATAGCAATCACTAAAAAGAATACCGATAAAAAAATATTTATAGCGTCGTCGAATATCCGACACAAAGGCATCGGCTATACGACCCCTAGAGTGTTGCATATCCGACCCTTAAGTGTCGGATCTCCGATGGTTGGATGTCAGATATATGACGGTAGGGTGTCAGATAAACGATAGTCTATAAGCCCAATAGTGTCGAATCTCCAACCCCTGACCATCGGAGATCGGACGGGATGTATATGTTTTTTTTTAAAAACAAATGTTTGGTTTACATGATTTTAAATTTATGGTCCCATATTTTCAGCGGCAACTATGTTCAAGGTGTTGAATATCTGATGCATGGCCATTATAAATATAAATTTTTTGAAACATTTCAACATGTTTTTTGTAGAAGCAATGGACGATTTGTGAAAATTATTTGTTCTTCGACAGACGTTTTCAGGAATTGTTTTATTCTTCAATGGGCGGTTGTGGGAAAAAAAATTTGTTCATCGATAGACAATTTGCCGGGAACTTTTTATTCTCCAACTTCTCTCTGTTTGAAAAAATGTCGATGCATGGAACTTGATTTTTAATTAAGACAACCGATTATATTCATTAATGAATTTTGTGACAAATTGTCAAATAGATTAAGTATACCGGATCCAAATGAAGACAACCGACAATTGCTTGCTAGACTATGGGATGTAGCGAAACGAATGGGTGATGGAAAATTTTATGGTCCATGTACTCAATGCAAGGGATTTAAGAGGAGAAGAATATTGATCTCAACATCCACAAAAAATTGTAGGGAACATGGACACGCTAAGGGGGGGAACGAATATCGTCCATTTATAGGTTTATCATTATAAAGTTTATTATATTCATTTTTTTTTGTAATTGTATGTATTATTTTTATTTTTCATATATTAATGTATATCTATTAATGTTTCCATGTATTTATATTAAAGGAAAGACACCCTATAGTATATCATCCAGAGGAAGTGCTTTCAGAACAAGTTCAGGATCAGAATCATGGAGCATGTGTTTAATGGAGAACAAGTGAATGATCATATTGAACAAGATGATCATGCTGATAATGTAATTGAAGATGATGGTACAAATACATTGATCCATGATTCATTTAATGTTAGAATGGATGATGACGATGACGTTGATAGTCAAAATGATGATGACTTTGATGATGTTCACGATATACCTCTTCTCGATAAGGCATATGAACCCCTTTATGAATGCTCCAAAACAAATATTCTCTCTATTGTATTGTTGATAATGAACTTGAAGGTTATGAATTGTCTTTCAAACATTGCAATCACACGGATGCTAAGGTATGTAAAATAATCCATCACATATATAGGGTCATGATAAAGTTTGTTTGTATTCCTCTAATAATTGTATTGTTAACTCATTATTTATCATCGTACGGATGAAGTGTGTTTCGTTAATATTATTAATTTATTACATTAACAATTTTTTTTTATTTTTGTGTAGCTTGATAGCTGAATATTGTTACCACCATCAAATATTTTACCTCGCACATATTGAGATTTATCTTCCATCATGAAAGAGATTGGAATGCATTATGAAGCAATTCATGCATGCCCCCAATGACCATGTTAGATATTATAATCGGCATGAATTTGCAAGAGAATGCCCAGAATGTCATCTAAGTAGATATCGTACAGATAAAGTAACAAAAAAGGTGCCTCGAAAGGTTCTTCGTTATATTCCCATCATTCCACGTTTGCAACGACTGTTCAGGTGCAAAAACATAGTGCAATTTATGGATTACCATGCTAGGAACAGAAGTCAAGATGATGTTATCTGAATGCCTATAGATGGCTCTGCTTTTAGAGATATGGAGGAAAAGTGGCCTCACTTTAAAGAAGAACCACACAATCTTAGGATTTGTTTGGAAGCATATTGTGTTAATCCATTTGGACAGATGAAATCCATTTACACGGTGTGGCCTATTTTTGTTATCAATAATAACATTCCTCCATGGTTGTCAATAAAGAGGGAGCACATAATGTTGTTGATGATTATTCCAGGTTTTTTTGTAAAAAATTGTTTTATTTATAATGTAGTTGTGGCATGTCATTTGTCGTATTATGTTTCTTAATTTCATATATATATCTATTCTTTTACTCTTTTGCATGGTTTATATATCTTAATGGTTCTCATAATGATATATTTTATATGTACTTCAAATGAATCAGGTAAGTTCCAAGTCAAAGATATGAATGTATACATCGAACCTCTTATAGATGAGCTACTGAAGTTATGGAATGGCATAAATATGTATGACGTATCTAGACCAATACGAAAAAGGCAATTTCAATTCCATGCAATGGTTGTATGAAAAATACACGATGCCCCTGGGTTAACTTCATTTTGTGGCTTGTAATTTTAAGTTCCACTTTAATTGCATTTAATGATATGGAGTATTTAGAATAGTTTATATATGAATATATTTGACATATATATTCCATATCTAAATATTGTATGTCTTCAGACAAAGGGTAAATTTGCATGTCCAGTTTGTGGTCCTAAGATAAAATCTTGTCGTTCAAAAATCTTAAGAAAGGAGGTGTTTGATGAGTATAGGAATTTCCTCTGAAATAATCATAGGTATAGAACAAATGAAAGAAATATTTTCAATGGGAAGTAGGAGACTGCATTAAAACCACAGAGAATGACACCTCACCTTTGGAAGATGCAATACAATATAAATCATCATCATGGTACGTATGGATCATCGTATATGAATTGTTATGTATTTTAATTTTTATTGTGAGTTGTTTGCTGTAGTTTCCATATTTGATTTATGATGTAATTTATTAATTATAAACTAATATTCATTATTTCCATCGTGATCATGAAGGCATTAATGGGATTCCACGAGGAATGAAAAGTTATCCTATTCAATTCAGCAGGTTTCCCTACTATGAGCACCCACAAATTGCTCATTTGTTTGATACAATGCATATTGGAAAGAATGTTACTAAAACCTTATGGAGACTACTAGAACTAAGGAGGGAGAAAGATAAAGTTGTTAAAGTGTTCAAAGACATTCAAGAAAGAAACCATGCAATGAAATACATCATCTAATATCATACCAACAGAGAACAATTTAATATAAACTCAATTCCATGGATGTTTACAGAGCAACAAAGCAATCTTGTCAAAGAAGTAACGCGGAAAATTAAATTACCCACTGGATTTTGTGCAAACTTGAAGAATATCATAACCAAAAAAGGTGATTTTGCAGGGGTCAAAACACATGATTGGCATGTCTTCATCAAGATAATTATTATTGTTATGTCCATATAATTTCTTCTTGTTTGTATACTCTTTGTTTAATAAATGGCCTGGTTTGTATATTGATAGAGTATGTTCTACCTCTCTCTCTCTCCTGGACAACTTCGACAACAATGTCAAAAAAGTTATATATAATCTTGGTAAATACATGAGGTAACTAGCGATTACTTGCATGTGCTTAGTGTTTCTTTAATTATCCGTATAATTTATAATTTTTTTTGTGCACTATTTCAGCATATATTGTAATTTAATGTTTATTTTTGTTAAATATTGTTATTGGTTTGTGTCACTTGTAGATGGTTCACATCTAAATAAATCCATAAAGAAGATATAAATTATTGGAGGAGATAAATTCCTCGTCTCATGTGTGAAATGCAGAAGCATCTACCATCGACATTTTTCAATGCATAGGAACACTACCTCATACACAAAGTTGAGGAGATTGAGTTGTGTGGACCTATGCACTCAAGGTCCATGTGGATGGTTGAGAGGCACTTGAAGTTTATGAAGGGTTTGGTGAGACAACAAACACATGTGGAGGGTTCTATGATGGAAGGATATACGGTATACCAAAACATGTTGTATGTTAGTGAATATCTTCCTATTTTAGTGTCAAAGCTCAATTTATGTTGCATTTGTGATCTAGATTCCAATAACAAATTTGAAGCGGAGAAATTGAAGGGGAAAGGTAGATTGAGGAAGCTAAAAGGTAATTATTAGCAAGTCGATGTTTATTATATCCTTCATATTCTAATTGTATTTTCTAGTCATAATTGCTTCAATTAAGAGCATATACTTTGTTCAGGAGATGTACACCTTTCTTTCATTTTAATGGTTATTGTCATTAAACAATTGGTCGAGAATGGGATGCAACTCATTTATACATCACAAACAATCTTGATTGGATGAAGGTATGGATTGAATGATGCACACAATCAGGTCATGGAATATCATGGGAAGGTGTGGCTTCATTGGTAAAAGCAGCATAATGCAATGGAGATAACAATCTAACAAAAAGGGAAATCGATTTGGCATATGGTGTAAAAGATAAAATGGCAAGCATATAATTAATCAATCCCTCTAAATCTTTTATTTTGCAAATTACTTTTTGACGTACATGTTCTTCTTTTCCATGTATTGTTGCATAAGGACTGAATGGTTGTGTAATCTTTTCATGTATTTATTATTGTAGGTAAAAAACCATAAGGCTATGGTCTGCAATGGAGGTAGATATCAGATCAATAAATTGGATGAAACAAACAAAACATCTGATTCTAGGGTTTCATCTATCTTTGAGGTTACCAATGTTTCATCTAGAACTGACAAACATCCATAAGTATAAAAAAATTGATACTATGGGTATTTGGAAGATATTATATAGTGTGACTTTAAATACTTTAAGGTAGTTCTATTTGTTGTCAAATGGTACAGGTTACTATTGAATCAATGTGATCCTAATAGAACTATTATTGAACATGATAATGGATTTACCATGGTAAACAAAAGGTTGTTTGAGCCAGGAACAGAGCCCTGTGTTCTTCCAAGCCAATGTGAACAAGTATTTTACTCAGAGGTTCCAAGTAAAGCAGGTTGGTCATTTGTTGTGAGACACAATCCAAGGGGAAGGCCGATAAAGTATAACCTAGATGATGGTAATGAAGAGGGTTATCTGGAAGAAGAATATGATGACGAAGAGCATGGTCAACATGAGTTAGCTGATGATGATGGTCCAACAGAAGATGTCCAAGAAATAGTTGAATCAAATGATGTAGTAGATATTGTCGATGAATATTATTCTGACGATGACACAATGAGCGTAACTAATGATGATCATGATAATGATATGGCCAATCCTTACAATGTTGACTATGTATCTGATGATACAGATGATGACTTGGATGAAGAAGATGATGACATGGATGAAGAATACGATGAAATATATTGAAAGGTAAATATTTAATTAGAACTATTATTTTATCTTATTTAAAAAAAAGAGTTACGAACATCATCACCATCACCATCATCTTCATCATCATCATCATCATCATCATCATCATCATTTTCATCATCGACATCAACATCATAATCATCATCATCGTCATCAACATCTTCATCATCATCATCTTCATCATCATC
>LPNX010517129.1:133756-211996 GCA_001517045.1 Pseudotsuga menziesii
ACATGCTCAGCTTTTCAATCATCCTTCAAAGCTATATTTTCATTTATCCAAGATAGGGATGTGTCGTTATGTATATGGTTCTTCCCTCATTAATGTGAAGGTTCTTTATTCAAGTTAGGATTTTTTTCTTCCTCTTAGGTTTGCATCTCTATATTGAACATATATTTGGGACCCATAGATCTAGAAGTCAAGGAATCTATTAGATATAAGAAGTTTTTCAAGGATACAAAAAATTCCTTTCATTTTATTGGCTATATCAATCAATTTCCTTCTCATCACTTTTTGATTGAAAGGTTAGCCAGTATTATGCATTTTTTTTCAAAAATTAATATTTGAAGTAAACCAAGTTTTACTTATTCTTAATGTTGGTGGATTACAAAACAAGTATCTTTGAAGTACAGTAAGTTTTACTTATTCTTAATGTTGGTGAAAAGTTCATATCACTACCTACATGTGGATATGTGTAGAAATTAACCTTCCAAAAGACTACCATAGGAAATGTTGTTAGAAGCTATTGACTATGTTGTTGTTAGGCCCATGATGATGATGATGAGGAGGAGGAGGGTCATGATTATGAAGACGATGACGATGACAATGATGATTATGATGGTGATGATGATGATGATGAAGAGGACGACGACGACGACGACGACGATGATAATGATGATGAAGAGGATTATGATGATAATAATGAAGAGGACTATGATGATGACGATGACGTTGATTATGGAACATCATCATCGTCCTCTTCACCACCATCATCATCATCATCACCATCATCGTCATCATCATCATCATCACCATCGTTGTCGCCATTACCATCATCATCATCATCATTGCGATGATGACGATGATGATGACATTGATGAAGATGATGGTGATCATCAGCATTGCCATCATCATCATCATCATAATCACCATCATCATCGCCATTACCATCATCATCATGAGGATGACAATGATGGTGGTGATGATGATGACGATGACATTGATGATGATGATGATGATGAGGTTAATGATAATGAAGATAACAATGTTGAAGATGATGATGATGAAGATGATGATGGTGATGGTGATGATGGTGATCATTTCCATCATCATCATCATCATCATCAACGTCATCATCACCATTACCATCATCATGATGATGAAGACGATGATGATGACGATGAGGGTCATGATAATGAAGAATAAAATGTTGAAGATGACGATGACAATGATGATGATGATCATGAAGATGATGATGATCAACATAATGATAATGATCAGGTGAGATTGTAGGGATTAGCTGAGATCCCCATCATCATCTTCATCTTCAGCGGTTTCATTGTAGGGATTAGGTGAGATCACCATAATCATCATCATATTATAATAAAAAATAATATTCCTAAGTTAAAAATACATATAGCTAAGTTAAAAATACTGTACCTAATAAAAAAATACTATTAAGGCAATACATATAATATAAAATAATATATAATAAAAATAAAATACATATAATATAATATAATATTGAATAAAAATAAAATACATATAATAAAAAATAAATAGTCTATGTCGACATCGTCGCGACTCGTTTTGGACAGTTCTATGCAATTTGGAGGTTTTTTGTGAATTTTGGAGTAGCTCCGGTGGAGCTCAGGGTTCAGAATTGGAGCTCACGGTTGAGAATTGGAGCTCACGGTTCAAATTTGGAGCACGCGGTTCATGTTTGGAGTTCAAGGTTTCGATTTGGAGCTCATGGCTCAATGGGTAAGCATCACCTCATTTTTTGGGCATGATGTGACTAGGGTTTTTGGGCATGCAACCAGTTCAGCGTTTTAGATTGGATGGGCATGCAACTGGTTCAAGGTTTTAGATTGGATGGGCATGCAACTAGTTTAGGGTTTTAGTTTTTTTGGGCATGCTATGATGTTTGCTGTGTATTCCAAAATGAAATTTTAGATGCCCTAGATTGACACATTACATTAGGATAGATGAGAGCTAGGGGAAAAATTATCTCTTGGCTTACCATAGACCACCCATCATCAGAGCTGCAAGGGATTAGGGAGCAGTTCTATGTGAATACTCGACCCAAATAGAGTAGTGGTTTACCTTAATAAATAGTTCCCACTCTTTATTACGCGCCAAGATTTTGTTACAAAAAATAGAGATTTTACTTCAATGAGATGAATCCCCCACCCCTATATGATTATAAAAGGTTTTTCAATGTTGGAATGAACTCGATTAACCACTAAGTTTCCAAAATTGATCTAACTCAGTTTATGGATGATTGGATTTTTCTTTGTGTCATTTAGAACATCCATGTCTATATGTATCCGAGCTATGCATAAAATTTAATTGATAGCATATACAACAGGGGGGTTGTCCACTAGACATGGGAAACACATGGATTACCAACATGAGGGAAATCCATTGAATATGCTAATGCTTGGACTATAATAGACCACCTTGGTTGGACACTAATGCAAATCCATGTATGAGTTTGAGCCAACATTTACATCCACTCTATAGGATCTCCAGAGAACTAATATCATTATTTTTCCATTACTATAAGGAGATGTACTAGAAGATTTTCCTGGACTTGTTGATTTCACTGTTAAGTTGAACCTAAATGACAAATAGAGAGGAGCACAAAGCAAGCTACAACACTTTGTAGGAAATTGAATGAGTAGAGATATAATGATGTTAGTTCCTGGAGATCCTATAGAGTGGGTGCTTGGTTGCTCTATAGGTTCCAAATATTTAGGTTCTTCATTAGATGCTTCACTATATGAATCATATATGTCCCCCCCAAAACTATGATTATTGATTTCAAATATAACATCCAACTCTTCATGAAATGGATAAATGCATCCATTTTCCATCTCATCATCAAACAAGGGTTTTCCTACAGAATATTCCTCATCAAAATCTGAACAATATGGACCATCTAATTCAACTTCTTTGGATGAGGTAATATAATAGGAGTATGGGTTATTTCATAACAAACAACCCAAAGGGTCTTTGTCTATACTACCTGCTTCTTCACCAACTTATCCTTCCTTATCAGCTTTGAAACATGGGTTTTCTTCATTGTGCATGCATTTAGATTGATCAGCTAATGATAGACCCAATTTGACAATTTCAGCTAACTCACATTTGACCCATATTGGATTATATGGATTTTGAAGTCTGGCCAGTCTGAGCATTACAATTAGTGGACGAACCCATCACATTTTGGTTCGCATTCAAATTGGTTTTATTGATTTTATGTGAGTTATCTCAGCAACTGGTTCCCAAATAAGCTATCAAGCCGAATCTACTCAAATGCGATGCTTAAGGTAGGTTTAGAGAAGGATTCAAGTTCCACCATAGCCACTATAGTTAGAGTTTTTTTTCTCACATGTATGCTCGGTCCATTGGAGAAGGATGAAAATTGGTCGTTGCCCCGAGTAGGATTGTCGAGCCATCTTTGTTTACAAGCAAGAAACTAGAACCTAACCCCTAGATCATTGAAGATCATTATAAATTCCTAGGTTAGAAAGAAACTTGAACCTAACCCAGTATTTTCCAAATTGTAGCGACAACAAGAGCTTGACAAAATTCTGCCAAATGTTATGGATTTCTTCTTTAAGGTGTTTTATTATAGAAACCTTATATTAGAAAGAAAATTGAACCTAACCCAGTAATTCCCAAGATCTAAACACCATGAGAGCTTGGACTATAAAATATATTTTCATTAAGTGATTGAATGAAGTAATCCACTTAAAATAACTATTTTATCAAAATGGTATCTAAAGCGTTGTTTCCCTATTATTCCGCATGAGTATATTGTTATCTGCCCTAGTTTTATCTTTCTCCAGTGGTTTTGTAATTTGTTTCTTAATCTCATATCTTGTTCAACTTTCATGTTTGATTGTGTAGTGGAAAAACTATGTTTATATTTGTGCTTATCCCTGTAGGTTGTGAGTTGGGCATGGTACACATTGGTATTTTCAGTTTCCATTGTAACTTTTCACCCCAACATCACTATGCACTTTATTACTCATAATTTCTAATTTGTTACAAAGTCTTCTTTGTGCAAATATTTTATTAGGCATTTATATCTTTCTGTATTGCTTCCAATTTATCACCGAGTTTAAAGTGGTCACTTAGAGCAAATATCTCAACTCTAGAATACAAAACAAGAATGACTGCATTGATAATTATCGTAACAAAGTATTAATATCTGCTTGAAAAATAAAGATCTATTTGCTACTTTATTTCTAGAAGTCATTGTTTGAATGCTTGAGTTATAAAAACTATTTATTTTTGTTGTTTTTAGACAATCTTCCAGAGGTATCCATGGCCTGAAAAAGAGTATCAGTCATTTTCACTAATTTACAATGATAAATCACTAGATTTGGTATGACATCTTTTCACTAATGGCAGCATTTTCACATTTGGTGGAAACAGTTTCAAGGTTCTTTCCCAAGGAAAATATGTTTTTATTGAAGAAATCCCATTTGCAGCAATGAATTTTGGTGGTGTTGATCCTAATCACTTCAAGGGTAAACATCAATATGCTCATGTTACTCGAAACAGTTACTGGAAGGTATGTAATAGAATCATGTTAGTTTTCCAGGTTTAAGATTGACTGTATTTAAGGATAAACACATGCATACCATGTTCTTTGTATGAGTCAATATAGTTACTAGTAGGTATGTAATGGGATTAATATACTCTAATAAATTGATTTTTCTATTTCCTTCAGTTTGACATGGGAGACTTCCTCATTGATGATCAATCAATAGGTCAGCATACAGTCCATCTTATGCAATTGGGCACATGATTGCTTCTTAAGGAATCTTATGAAACTATTGATGGAATTTTATGAACATTTTGTTGCAAGTTTCTATGCTGGAGGTTGTGCTTCTATTGCAGATTCTAGAACTTCTTTGCTAGCTGGTCTATCGGTAAAGCATGCATACCTTTGATATTTTGTAAATTTCTTGTATTAGTTAGTGTTTTTTCTAGGTCTGTGTACGATATGTTATTGTTGTAAAGTGTAAGTGTTTCATAGCCACACCAAGGATATAGGGCAGAAAAATCTATTTCAGAATCATAACCAACAGAGTATTATCATTTAAACCACTTTTCTTTGAAATCAATAGTAGACAATTTTATCAGCGAGCAAATGTAAGTATTAACAACCATCATGTATCATCACATAGGCATTATTATCACCATTTAGATTAACTATAAATACTACTGTATATCAACATGAATTACCAGCTGAGTTAACCATCCTTTTAAGGGTTTATACAAGTACTCCTTAGCCTGAAAAGAATGCTTTTGGAAGGCATAATTCAATGATATTGTTGAGACTCCCCATAACTCAAATATGACCCTAACTTGGTTGATTTTTCAGGTCTATTTGATAGGTTTTGGGGCTAGAAACAATAGTAACACTAATCAGCAAGGAAAGAATCCCTAAATTTCCCTACTAAACAATTAAATGGGGTTGTTGTCAGGCAGAAAGTAACCTTTTATCAAGGCCAAATTATCCCAACCCCTGAAACATGTCAAATATGAAACCCTAACTCTAACTTTTGACTAGTTTTTTTAGGTTGCTTCTCAAGTTCGTGGATGTAGAAAAGAAGATAGGTGACACACTGGAGGATCTAGGGCTAAATAGGCAGGCAAAAATTTGAGGGTGCCTTAGAATTTGAAAATTGTTGTTATTTTTGGATTATTGAATTTTATAAATTTCTAAGGTTTTCTAGTTTATAAAAGCACATATCTAATCTAACACTACACTAATCATGCAAATGCTTCTTTTTACACATGAAATACTAAATTTTGATCAAAATGACAAATTTTAGGGTTTTTGTGAAATTTACTTCAAACCCAAGGACATGAGGGATGGTGATCAGCCTCCCTCTTGGAATATTTCCCTAAGGCTCACCAACTAGGACTTCCAAAACAACCTCTGGGGTTTGTTGGAGGATCCTAATTAGGGAAAAATTCAGAGATCTAAGGACAAACAAGAGAAAAATCCTTCAAGAGGATGTTTTATAACATGTAAAAGTTGACAAAAGCTGGTAAAAAGCCCTAATTCAGAGACAACACAGCATTACAACCACCATTCAATCCATAGAAGCATAATTTCACCAAAATTTACCAATGGAGAAACCAAGAAAACCCTAGATGCTTCTTGTGCTCATGTTATTCCACCAATACTAGCATCCATCTTGCATGTGCATGAAACCCTAGAATCCACCCATCATTTTACCATAAATCCAAAGAAGAAATAGTAATATATTTGATAAGTTTCCCCTGTGAATCCATAGGAAAGCCTATATCAGAGCATATTCTTCGAATGAAATATTTTGCTAGATCCATTGATTTGCAGATAATGGTGCTTCCACATGATTCAATATTGTAATTGCAAGAGGAACTTCACAAACATTTATAGATTCTCAACCAATCCTAAAAGGACAAGAAATCATACATTTACTAGAATCCCAACAACTATTTAAAGGATCAAAGGTAATAACCTGTCTCTTCTATTGAACAATCATAGAATGAAATTATGTTGCATATAACTTGATTTTAGCTGTGTTACTGGATCCACCACCCTAATGTGTAGGATCAGCTAACAATTGCAACAGGTTGATCTACCTTAGCTACAAAACTATTCATATGTGTTGTTTCAGTGGAAGGACTGTTAATGTTCAAAAGTGTTACTGAATCTATAATACTTCTAGATAATGCAACTTTTCTTGCAATGGGGACCATAAGAAGAGAGTTTTATCTATCTTGGCCAAACGAAATTGAAGGCTAGACCTATTCATTCTGCAAACCAAGATCACTTAAATTGATTCCGATCACTAAGGTAGGAAGAGTTGCCATACCTAGTTGTTTCTCCCTTTGTTTCCTGACTACTACAGAGGATTTCATGTTATATGATGGTCCAAGAGAAGTAGTATACACAGATACAAATGTGAGATGTTGTGATAGTTCCCTTAATTTTGACAATGGTGTTGACTGTAGAGCACCTCTAACCTCTGCTTTTTGGAATTCCCTAGAACTTTTGACCAATTTTATATTTTGGAAAAGGTCATGCCTTTTTTTACCCTTTTGACCTAGTTGGCATTTTCTTCCTTAAGGTTTGATATGCTATTGCATGATATGATATAGCATATCACTCACTTTTCTGCACTTGTTGCATTTATGAAGTTCTTTGTAAATAAAAAAACTTCTCTCTAGCCCTTATTTTTAATTGACAACTAAATTATTTTTCTATCCTTTATATTTCCTGAGTTCTTCTCAAGTGATTTATATCTCCATTGGGCATCCACAAACTACTTATATTTTACATTTTAGTCCTTTGGTTGACTTGGACTTGAGCAGGCATTTTATTTATATGTTTTACAAAATGATTCTATATCATCACTCATTTGGACATGTTGAGTAAAAATCGGTCATATCTAAAACACTAATTACATTATTTTGATGCATAAAATTCAATGATCACCGGCAGAGTGTGTGCTCTAGAATGAAAAGGATATATAGAAGCATACCATACTGATATGTCATAAGAGTTGTCAGGTAAAGAACTATAAATGAAAAGGGTATAGATTATTTACATATTTATTGGAATAATCTCCACCATTATCTATGTGAAGGATATGATCCCCTTACCAGATTGTTTCTCTGTAAGAGCTTTAAAATCTCGAAGAAAAGCAAACACATCAGCTTTGTGTTTTAAGAAGTAGACCCCTGTGTATATAGAAATGTAATCAATGAAGTTTAGAACTTAGTACATATATTTATTTATTCATAGATAGGTGAGGAAAGAGACCAGTAATGTCACCAGGCACAAAATCAAGAAGTGATGTGGCTCTCTTAGCCTTTCCTTTCTCAAATCTCTCTTCAAGGTTCCTACCAAGAGTATATATTGGACAAACTCCATCTAAGAAGGATATAGGTGGAAACCCCACTATGCCATCTTGTTTGATTAATTTATGTAATTAAAGTAAGTTAATATTCCCAAACAAATCATGCCATAAGTTACTAACATCATTAGAATGCATTAACAAAGCTAGAGTAGGAGTTTTAAGCAAAAAAACTTTGAAAAAACATACAATTTATTTTTGTGATCAACTTTTCTAAGTGAAATATTTCAATTTTTTTTGTTAAATCTACCAATAGGCATCGCTTTTCTAATGGTGTTTCGATGCTTCTGTGAAACATCTGATACATGAATGCAACAATCAACTGACGCTTTGTATCAACCTTCCGACGGTAGTTTCATGACTCCAACACTTCAACTCGTCAGACAACCGATGCTTCATGTGTTGGTAGGAGTCAAAAATATGAGGCTTTCTGGATAAAATCACCGACGAAGCGTCATGCATCTGTCACTTCTGCCCGTCGAAAGGCCGACCCTTTAAGTGTCGGAGGGCGTCGGATTTCCAACGGATTATGCAAGTTTTGAGTGACACTTTGAAAAAGAAAAATGTCAAATAGGCGACACCATGGTGTGTCAGATCTTTGATCAACTTTGGTAGCATGTCGAATATCCGATGTTAGGCCATCGACGAAAAAAAATAGTGTATGTGTCAAAGATGCGACAAAGAAGTGTCAAAACTCAGACAAGCAAGGCATTAGATTTTGGGTTGAAATTTTGTTGTGAGGGCTAGAACACCAGTGAACTTAGCTCCTCCAATACATGCTTTTCCATATAATTATGAAAAGTCTTTGCCTAGATTTGAACTAGGGGAAGGCATATCTGTGGATGACCATCTACACAGTTTTTTCTTGGCTTTGGAAGAACTAGAATTTGACCATTAGGAACTAGTTTGTAGGATTTTTCCTCATACTGTCAAAGGTAAAGCAACATCATGGTATTTTGGATTATAGGTAAATTCAATCACAGACTGGGAAACTTTCGAAAGAATGTTTAAAAACATGTTTTGTATCCAAAGAACTACTACTGCTTTGATGAAAGAACTATTGGATCTAAAAAAGGAAAAGAAAGAAAAAGTGCAGGACTTTACTCATAGGTTTGCTTCTCACTTAAACAATTTCAACGCATCCCTAAAACCTGCTGAAGAGACTTTAATAGAATATTACACATCAGCTCTTGGCCGTGACATGGCCATGTTTTCTAAAAGATCAATTAAGGCCACTTTTTTTGAAACATATGAAGAGGCTAAGAAGATAGAGGCTGATCTAGAAAGTGTAAACAAGTACCTGGTGGATCCAGAAACAAAGACCTTAAGTAATAAGAAGCCTCTGTTATTGACCAGACCCAAAGATGAATGATCAAATGAATTGGAAGGGGTAGTCAAGATGGTCGAAAAGTTGTCCAATAAGATTGTTGACATGGAAAAGGAGAAAGATTCGAAGAAGCAATTCAATCCTTATTATAGGAGAGAATGCAAAAGTGGTTCCTCGCAACCACCTACACAAATTCCTTCTATTATGAATCCCACTAAAGTTGGGATGGATAAATTCTACACCTTCCATCAATAACCTCGCTCTAAAAAAAATTCCCACATTGGATTAATTCTATAACATTAGTTATGAATCAGTTACTTGATTCTAAATTAACTGAGCCTGTGGCTGAGGAAGAAAAAATTCACGAATCAGAAGAGACACCTGAGGAGACTACCATGGTCTTGTGGGATTGTGCACCTATTCTGGGTTTAGAAGAAGAAAAATATAATGAAGAGATGCAGCTGTATGATTTTAATGTCAAGACCAGGAGCAAGGGTCTAATAATTGAAGATAACACACTGCTGCCCAAAATTAAAAGAATTTAGGAAAACTTGCAGAAAGTCAGAAATAACACTCAAACCCAACTTATACCTGATTTAGTAATAACAAGGTAGAATTATCCAATTGCGAATAAGTCTGTAAACAATACTGAAACAAAAGTAGAAGGTGTGAAGAAAAACTCAACAAACTATGAGAAGGGGTACGATATAATATAAGACATCAAGAAGACCAAGGATAATATTTCTTTGTTTGAGATGTGTAGTTTACCCTAGCAGAAGAAGAAGCTTTTGGAAGCGTTGAACAAACTAACCAGTAAACCCCAAGAAAACGTTCATTCGGAAGAATAAATCAATGAAGCCAGTATTGGGGGAAAGTCCAAATCTAGAACTTTACCATTTTTGCTTACATGTGATATTTTCAATCATAATGTGCACAACTATTTGGTTGATTTAGAATCATCTGCAAATGTTATACCTTTGTCAGTGTGTAAAAGAATAAATGGCCATCCCAAGCCATCCAATGGAAAGATAATACAGTTGGACAGAACAACTGTGAAGGTGGTAGGAGAAATTGAATACGTGTTGATACGTTTGTTTGTAGATGAGAGAGTGTGTCAATTTCTAGACATCATGGTGGTTGACATACCAGAAGCTTACGAATTAATATTGAGTTGAGACTGGTCTACGAAACTAGATGGATATTTTGCAACTGGTTGGTCTAATTTATGGTTACCCTATCAAGGATGTCAAAATCATATTAAAGTCTTGAGAGAGCCTCATATGAGATACAGTGTGACACAATTAGAAGGGAAGATTGAGCCGGTAAATTTTTCACACTCAGTGTTGGGGAATTTTTTCATTGAACTAGAATAGTGAAATCACCAAGCTGAAGAAGCTGATAATGGATCAGATACACAGCCCGATGTCCTTCATTTTCCACAGGCTCATAAAGTTGACTATAACATAGTTAGCTTAGTTTTAGTTGTACAAAGTAGAACTAGTTTAGTAGAATTAGTAGATAAGTTTTGGGTACTGTACTTTTACAGTTCAAAAATGTAGGAAGGATTGGGAGCTGGTTGTATCCTGATGGATCCAGAAAAAAATAAACATTTTCTTTCTTTTAGATCAGAATTTGAATGCACAAATAATACAGCCAAATATCTCTCATTAATACAAGGATTAAAAAAGGCAATTGAATTCAAGGTTAAGAATTTAAAAGTCTATGCAGATTCTGAAATTATTGTCAAACAAGTTTGAAATACAATCCATTGTTTATCTTCACATCTAAAAGGATACCAAAATGAAGTCTGGGATTCGCTAATGAATTTTAGTGCATTTAATACAATTTCAATTCCTAGGCTGAAAAACGGATTTATTAGCTACGTCAACCTCCATGCTTGTTCCAACTATTAATCAATGTTCTATTGAATTGATTTTTAGGCCTGTTGTACCAGATAACATCATGAATCTAAGAGTGTTCGATGACAACCTGAAAATATTAGAGTTTCTGATTAATGATGAGAATTTCAAAGGGGTTGTAATCGATGACAAAGAACATCAAGCAAACCTTCGAAATGGAAATTTCATACCCAAAGGAGTTATAACTTTGGAAGGGATGTTTGATGTGAATAAAAAGTTTAGAAGACCAACGAATGTCAAAACACACAACTCATCTATGCAATTTGAGCTGGTAAATTTGAGATCAGAAGTTGAGCCTAAATATGTAAACTTGGGAAAGTGTTGCTCACGTGGAGAAAGGCACAAATTCATTATCTTGTTTAAACAATACAAATACATATTTGCTTGGACATACGAATATCTTAACAAATATGACACCCGCATTATATAGCATGTCGTTCCAATTAAAGTGGGAGTCAATCCATTTTAGTAGTCGTTAAGAAAGATGCATCCAAAG
Organism: Pseudotsuga menziesii; assembly: GCA_001517045.1. NCBI lineage: Eukaryota > Viridiplantae > Streptophyta > Pinopsida > Pinales > Pinaceae > Pseudotsuga > Pseudotsuga menziesii. Next base: position 145,421 of record LPNX010517129.1, read on the forward strand.
CTGGAACCTTTGATTCAAAGCGAAATGAAGAAGTTGGTTGATGCAAGGATTCTTTTCAGAGTCAAACACTTGGAATGGGTTTCGAATTTAATACCAATGAGAAAAAAGTATAGTGAGATTAGATTTTGTGTGTACATCATAAACTTGAATCGTGCCTCTGATAAAGATAACTACCCAGTCCCTCCCATGGAACAAATATTGCAGATGGTCTCAGGATCGGAATTATTTTCTCTGCTAGATGGTTTCTCAGGCTACAACCAAGTGTTGTTAGTAGAAGAAGACAGACTCAAGACCACTTTTAGAACTAAATGGGGGACTTTGGCGTATAGAAGGAAGCCTTTTGGACTTATCAATGCTAGACCAACTTTATAGAGGGCCATGGATGTAGCTTTCCGTGGGTTCATTTTCCGAAGCATGGTAGTTTATTTAGACAACATTATAGTCTTTTCCAAAAAAAGAGAAGAATACATGTTTCATTTAAAACAAATTTTCGAACGCTGCTGGAAATACGGTATTTCTTTAAATCCAAGAAATGTGTGTTTGTTGTACTAGACGAAAAGATTTTGGGTCATATAATTTCTAATAAAGGGATCTCAATAGAACCATAAAGGATCAAAGCTATAGCACATATCCCTTTGCCCCACAATGAGAAAGGAATGCAATCTTTTATGGGGACCATAAATTTTGTGCAAAGGTTTGTGCCCCATTTTGCTCAAATAGTCAAACCTCTGCAACAAATGATTAAGAAAAGTGCTCAATTTAAATGGATTGATTTATAGAAAGGTGCATTTGACAAAATTAAATGAGCAATAGATCATGTGTCCTCTCTCAAAAGTCCAAATTTCAAGAAATATTTTATCTTATACACTTTTGCTTGAGACAACTCATTAGCAGCAGTGCTTACACCAAATGAATAAGGGGGAGACAAGTACCCTATATCATTCATGAGCACTGGAATACAAGGTGTTGAGTTGAATTACCCTGATATGGATAAACAAGCATATGCGTTGTTCAAGGTGGTAAAGAAATTCAAGCCATATATACTAAAGAACAGAACCAAATTTACTGTGCCTCACCCATCAATATAGAATATTTTTGTATAGAAAGAGTTAGGAGAGAGAAGAGGAAATTGGGTCACATTCTTGCAAGAGTACAACTTGGAGTTTAATCTAGCGACTATTGTCAAGGGATAGGGGATTTGAAAATTAATGGCTGAAAGCCAAGAAAATTGAGAGAATGAATGGGAAAATGAAATGGAGCTGCACATGGTTGATGTGTGTCCCATATTTACAACCCTAGAATTATAGTCTAGAAATTTAGTTCACTATCTCCAACAGGGTTATTTTCCTGAACACTAGAATTCCAAGTAGAGAAGAGCATTGCGCTTAAATTCTACATCTTACTAGATAATCAATGGAGTGTTGTTTAGAACAAATTATGATGGAGTTTTCCTCAAATTTTTAGAACAAGAAGATGTAGCCAAAGTTGTTAAAGAATTGCATGATGTCCCTACTGGAGGTCATTTTTCAAGAGATACTACAACACTTAAGATTCTAAGAGATGTATACTATTGTCCAACGTTGTTCAAGGACGCTCACATTTATGTTAGAAAATGTGATACATGCCAAAGGCGTGGTGGGAGACAAGCAAAAGCAGCTGGGCCATTACAACTAGTTGTTATTTCTGAACCATTCAAGCAATGGGAGATTTCCATTATTAGAGAGATTAATACAAATTCCTCATTAAAACACAAATAAATCCTTATGACAACATACTACTTCATGATATGGGTGGAATACATCCCTTTATGAAAAGTAAATGAATATGCAGTCATGGATTTTTTGCAAGATCATATTATGACCAGGTTTGGGGTTCCAATTTCCCTGGTTTTCAATAATGCATCTTACTTTTCATCTATTAGACTTATTGCATTTGCAAATGAGAAAAGAATTAAACTGTATTATTCTGCTAACTATTATCCACAAGGTAATGGGTTAGCTAAGTCTACTAATAAGAATCTCATTATAATTCTAAAGAAGATTGTCATAGAAAGCTAGAGGAGCTAGAACATAGCTCTTCCAAATGCGATTTGGGTTGATCGAGTCACACCCAAGAACTCCTTAGGTGTGTCACCCTACACCTTAGTCTAGGGGAAAGAAGCTATCCTTCCCGTAACATTTTAGCTCCCTCTTCTCAACTAGCCCAAGCGTCTAGAGGATCTAATAGTGAAGTCTTACAAGCCCGAATCAACACCCTGCTGAAATTAGAAGAGTCTAGATCCAAGTCCAAGGAAATTTTTAAGCATCAACAAGAGGTTTTGAAAAGATGGTTTGATAAGCATAAGTCTATGAATAAAGAGTTTGAAGTAGGGGATTTGGTTCTGAAGTGGGATCACCCGCATGATGAAAAGGGTAAGCACACTAAATTTCAGCATTTATGGATAGGCCCATTTCAAATTGCAGAAAAGTTAGGCCCATCAACCTATAATTTATAGGATTTGTAGGGGTGGGAAGAGAATCTGTCAGTTAATGGTTTGGTTCTCAAATCTTATTTTACTTGATGCTTTTGGATTTTTCTTTTCTGTACATAAATAAACCTTTTATTTTTGTTTATTCTCTTTGTAGTTAATTTGATTTATTTACATTTGCTTTCTTAGAGTTTGATTTATTTTATTTTTTTTATTTTCTTTATTTCAGTTCTCAAATCAACCAGCATAACTTTTGGTATTTGGGGAACATTGGAATTTTCGGAAATCTGCAAATATTTTGATTTAAAAGCTGCTTATTAAATATACATATATCATGGTTTAGATTCTCTCTGTTGGTAGACTATCTGAAGGGAGGTTGTGAACACATTGAAGTCCTGTTTTAAACCCTCTCAAATAAATAAGGTTAGAAGAGTCTAGAATGCTATTATGTGGCTCCATTCACTACACATTAAAATCTATCCTAGGAAGCTCATAGCAAAGGACCCACGGAGAGGAAGCAGAGTGGAGAGATGTATGGTATTTAAATAATCCCATGCCACAAATAAAATACAAACGGATAAAAAGAGTCAAATATCCCCAGAAAGAAAGCATACATCAGAGGTTCTTCTCTATCCATGAGCTGAAAGCAAACTATCTCTCACACAAAAGGACACTATGGATGGAAGAACCTAAACCAAGTTTCAAATGAAAAAAAAAATACAGGAAGACTCAAAAGGACAAAAGTACAAAAGCATTAAAAGAATGAAAAATGCATGGGAATGAGGAACAAATGAATATTATGTCTATCCAAACTCTGATACGATCATGTGGTGTCTGATATATAAGCAATCCAAATGCACAAGTAAATGAACCTCATATCTTGGCCTTGGAAGAGTTATCGATACTTTTGGAAAACATGGTTACCTTATCTTAGTGGACCATAATCAATGTTAAAGTTCTAAATATTGCACTCCTAGAAAGGTCTGGACATCTTAAAGAAATCTTGAAAAGTGTGGGAAGAGTTGTTTTAGCAGAATACCATGAAGCAACTTTTGGCTTTAAAAGTCAGTTTTCTAGAGATATGTGTTCACCAGCTAGTCGCCAATTGTTGTTGCTACAACTGTTCCCCAAAAAAATTTACATTTTTTAGGACCCCCTTTAAAATCTTAGTTTTGCTTCTTAGGAACTCTAAGTTTTAAATCCAACATTTATGATTTGGATTTAGCATAGGAAAGTCTCATATTTTTGGTTTTTTACCAAGAGGGAAATTTTTCTTTTGACCCACTGTAGTGGATGGTTTTCCAAGTTAAGGGCCGCTATGGTGGGCAACTTTTCGTTTTCATTCCGCTATGATGGACGCTTTCGTAGGTTTGTGCCACCACAGTGGGTGAATGTTTTTGGTTTGCATATCGGACATGCTTCTGATTTCATTTCATCCCACTATGGCAGATGGGTTTCATCTTTTGAGCCACTACAGCACCTCACATTTCATCTTACATAGCGAAAGCTTCTCAAGGGTCCAGCTGCAATGGCAGATGAAGCTTTAGTCTGAATGTCAGATATACTCCCGATGCTTTTGTTCTGTTATTATGGATGTTTTCTCATTTTCAATCCCACTACGGTGGATGATCTTTTTGTTTGCATCTTGTTCAATTTCTGAAGCCACTTTAGCGGACTTTTATTTTCCTTAAGCATCGTCAGGTCATTTTTTCTGCAGCAGTGGAAGTTTCCTAAGGTTTGGGCCATAACAACGGACACACTTGCAAGTTTAGTAATGGGATCTTCTCCAATTTGGTAGACTCGCCATAGCACACATCTTTCCTTTTCATTGTCACAACAATGGAGAATTTTCCTCGTCATTAACCTGATCCTCATGAGCCCCACTTCAGAAGATGTAGTTTGAGTCTTGGAGCCACTAAGGATGCTTTCATTTGCATTTTCCTTCCGATATTGTTTCATCATCGAGCCGCAAAAAGGGAATTTGGGCATTTTTTTGGGTTCCAAACCGATAGTAGTGGTTGTGTTGATATGTTAGAAACATCATTATCGAGGTCGTTTCCATATTGCCTTATCTATTTTCACCTGACATGGAATGTTTTGGCTCTAGACTCATTTTTCCTTGCACGTGCGATTTTAATGCTAACTTAAATGTTTTTTCCCATGAGTACTTGTTTATATGTTGTTTCGAGGTTTTACCACTCACTGTGTTTACGGTAAGGGTTTGAGAGATGTTGTGCAATTTACCCCATTTGAAGTGTCGTGTGGTTGGTGCAAATCATCATGTGAAAATCACATGGAACGTCTTCACCAAGCGTATTTGATTGCATGTCTAGCCTCCCCCTTGCCAGGTAGGTCTCAGTTGTTTTCTCGGATTGGTTGATATTAAGATGCAAGTTGTCGATGGTTAGTATGCCATGTAAGGGGAAGTAGGTATTTTGTTTCTTCTAGGTTTTAAAGGGTATTTCCCCATGCATTTTTAGGTATTGTTTTTTTCATTCTAATTTTCAAGCTCGCCCTTGCCGCCCTACGTGCTCTTGAATTTTCACCCACAGTCTGTTAGGTATTGATGAGTAACTAGAGGCTTGTTTCGCCAGCATGGATCTTATATGGTCCTTGTTGTTGAACAATAGTGAAGAACATGGCTCTCTTGTCTCAGGAAGACCCCATAGTTTTTGGCTTTATCCCTTTCAGTCGTGGGATGTTGAGCCTAGAGATTTGAACCTAGGGCATCGCCGCCTTGAGTTTTGGAGCATGGCCTTGGGCCATGAATCCTTTAGAGTGTTGTGTCTAAGGGTGAAAAAATCTTCATGATTGATTAGGGTATTTTTTTTCTTTTAGAGTGAAGGGACCGAGTCCCTCCTGCTCCAAAGTTTGACTACCTAAGTTTGACCTGTTAAACTGTGGAGTGTGCTTCTTGTCCTGATGGGCGAGGATGACTAGGTAATACAAAGAAATAATGCTATTGTCTGGGTGGTTTTACATAGTATATTTTGCTCATTTATTTTTTCTCACCCAAATGCATAATTTTTTTTAATGATTTAAATGCTAAAACTTGTCCTTGTTTTTGCAGTCAACACGTACACCAGACAGCATGACAAAAAAAGGAAAGAAGAAGGCCATGATCATTGAATATTATTCAGATGAAGAAGTTGGACTAGTAGAAAGGGTTCAAATAGTATATGAAGACACTGAGGAAATCACTAGAGTAGAGCCCAAATTCATATGGGGCCATATTTAAAACATGCTAGTAGAAAGGAAAGTTCCAGAAACATGGTTGGAATACCTGGCCTCGTATGACAACATACTGAGATATGAGATTAACAAAGTGGCCACCAGATCAGAAATTTTTTCCTATGCAAAATTCATCGGATGGATGCTGCCTAGGATACATAACATGGATGATGATGAATGATGCAGAGAACAAAGGTTTTTCCTCTTTCACACCCACATTTTTATCAGTAGCATACATCTTTCAAGAGAAAGAGGTTAGTATGACAACTAAGTGGGCTAAGAGATTACAACTTGACTATGTAGCCACAACAAAAATGATGGTGGTTGAGGGAAAGACCTTTAGACACAAACAATCTATGGAGTACGAGACAACTCATCATCGTACCCCATACAGGGTGATAGTGTTGATGTTGAACAGGATTTATGGTAGAGCAGATATGAAATTTTATAAGTTTGGGTGGATCCCACTTATGTACCATATAGCTATGGAAGAGATAGTCTTCAATTGGGATGACATAATAGCCATAAATATATCCACCTCTATCAAAGCATCCCAAGAAGGCTTGCACCTCGGCAATTATGAATTCTATATGTCTTCCTTCTTAGTGGAATGTATACTTTACCACCACCGGTTTGAAGGACTAAATTGTACATGGAATGGAGGGAAATCCCCTATATACACAGCTTATCAGATATTGGGGTAACACAAATATCATAATCACTATAAGATGATCTGTGAATAATTCCTGATGCCCTTATACGAGTGGATTTTTCTAAAAGAATGTACATTCCTATCTGAGGGAGCCTTGGAGTCCATCAAGGAGTATGGATATTACTTCTTCTCTGAGGAAGGTACATATTTGAGGATGTATGGGTGGATAAAGGAACCCTCATTTCTAACAAAGTATGCAACAGATTACATAGTTCTCAAGGAAGTTGTTAGGTAGCTTTTTCTGGATGGTTTTGGAAGTCACTTGTTTGATCTAAAGAAGGTTGTGTTCCCACTATTACCCTTATATGTGGGGAGTTATAAGTTTTCCAAAGTTAAGAGTGCTATGGAGTTTGTCAAGGCGATGTAAATTCCCATTTTGGAGAAAAGTGTTTTAACCGAAATGATTCCTGGAGGAAGATAGCAGCATATAAGGAAGCCCTAAAGGTAAATTTTGAATATACTAACTATGTGGACAAAGACGAAGAAATATACCGGAATGTTTCAAGCATGACCTCTTTGAATAAGAAGTTGAAAATGAAGACCAAAGTAACTAGGACTAAAGGTAGCAACAGCAACCTAGAACCAAAAGAACAAGAGGACAAGGCTGCAAGAAAAGAAAAAGAAGAAGCTGCAAGGAGGTTGGAAGCAAGTGCAAAGAAACTTTTAGCTGAGGAAAAGCAGTGAGAAAAGGAAGAATAAGAAGTAGATAGGAAAAAGAGTGAGGAAGATAAGAGAAATAAAGAGGAGGCTATCAAAGAAAATATTGCAAAACTAGAAAGGGTCATAACTCAAGAAGCTTTAAATCCAGAACAAGAAATACAATACCAAGAAGGGTTCACAGAAGAACAAACCAAGGAAATTGAGGATGATGTAGGTGGTGAGGATAAAGGACGGAGCCCTGTTCGGAATGACCCTAAGGATCTTCCATCCACTTCATAAAATATACTTACAGGATATCATCTCCCTTTAGTTGAGTTGGATTTGATGCCATTTACCCCATCAAAGTAGTATGATGTTGCATGACGAGAAGATGTATAGTTTGATCCCAAAAAGAAGTCCATCATGTGGAAAACAGAGAAGACTCTAAGGATGGGAAACCAACCCCCGTTCATCATAGTGACATAAATAAAAGTAGTGAGAAATGTTGAAGATAATATGACACAATTGGCCTCCATGGGAATTGCAACTGCATATGCAAATGCTCATAATGTTGATAAACTCACAGAAACCCTTGATCAGTACAAGAGGAAAATGGCAGAGATGAAGGATATTTTGAGGAAGGAAGAAAGAGTAGGAAGGGAATCAAAGGGGAAATATGAAGCTACTCTTTCAAAATATGAAAAGCTTCAACATGATCACCAGAGTGTGAGGGAGGAAATGGATGAGTTTAATTTGTCAAGCATGGCATTTGAAAAGGAGAAGTAGAAGCTAGAAAGCAAGATAACATAAGTGGAAGGTCAGGAATTTGCAGCTGATCAGCAAGGAGAAGAGTACAGAGCTAGGATTACTAAAATTGAAGCACAGGGAAAAATCCTTAGAAGTACTCTTGAAGGCATCAAAGGATCAAAAAACAAACATCACACCTTTTACAAAGCATGCTCTTTTTCTCAGGGGTAAGATCTATCAAATGTAGGTTCATATCACGGGAGAAGTTTTCAAAGTCAAACAAGTAGAAGCTCGATTAAAAGAAATTTCAGCCACAACTATAGACTTCAAGGAAAAAAGTCAAGACATTGTAGAGGTAATTCAAGGACGATTGAGATGGTTGGAAACGACCAAGGATCCTTCGAAAAACACACCAGTCAAAGCTCCAGAAAGATTGTAGCTTGAGTATGAACTGATAGGTTTTAGCAATAGAGCTATTGAGAAATTGATAGAGGAAGTCCAGAAGACAATAGAAAAATAAAGGGATTTTTCTAAGAAAGTGCTCACAACCTATAACATATGTCAGACATCATCTAAGAAGAGGTTGGATGAGCTTCCACCCCATGAAGAATACTTGAAGCAATAACATGCTACATTTCAGGAGGATGAGCTTGGAATACAATTGATAAAAAACTTATATGAAAGGGTGATTAAAAATGTGATTGCTCAAGCTGTAGTGAGTAACTGTCTTTTAGAAGATCAGCTTCGAATACTCCCAGCAAGGATGACTGACATAAGGGCTCAATATTCCAAACATTAAGTCATGGTCAAATTCCTGGAGCCAACAGATTTTGAGTTCATTGTTTCGGATGCTATGGCATGGAAGCAGTTTATTACTGAGTTGACTGGGCCCATTTAAGCATTTATCCTAAGTACACATGGAAATATAATTGTAATATTTTTTGTATTTAGTTTTTTTATGAGTAGACACACTAAAAGACAAATCTTTTTGTGACCGAATGTAAAGGAAGCCCAAAGGGTAGGATAAAAAAGAGTCATTGTGTAAATGTATAAATATAGCTAGAATCGAATAGAAAGGGGACTTTTATAGCTTTCTCATGTGAAATACTTATTGTAAGAGGAACTATTTCTTATTATAATAAAGAGGATCAATTTTTTTGCTAGAGAAGGAGCTGTTGAGTTTCACATGCATGTTGTGTGGATGGCTAGATAGAACTTTTTCTGTGTTGGCTGATTATGCAAATTTGTAAGATCGTTCTAACTCTGAACTATTTCTTGTTTGTGAATGATTTCATTTCCTTGTTTTGAATCTTGTGCAGCAAATGAGTAATGAATGCTTAAATAAACAATGAGCTATCTGTATGTTAATATTTTTGTTGTGTTCCATGTATTCTGAATTATATCAGCTATATGTAAAATTTTGTGTGCATAAAATATAGTACATTACTTATACAAGTAATCATCTTGCTTCCTAGGGATAGATTAGTTAGAATTAGCTTAGTTTAGCATAGTTGTTATTTTCTTTCTATGATTTAGGGACAAAGGGGATAAGATGGAAGGTAAGAACCTATGCATCACATTCTGAATCCTTTGCTTCCTAATCATCTGCATTTAACTTACACACCTCTATAACATTTATAAAACATAAAAAATCACATAAACGATGGACCGGGCCGCAACCAGTAAAACAAATTTAAATAGTTACTTAACTCTAAGGTAGCCAAACTGTTAACCGAATATATTCCCCATACTAAATAATAAGCAAGCTAATTGGGAGTGGTTATTGGGGAGAATCCTTACTATAGGTACCTACGATTTATAGGAATCAACACTTCCACATAAATAGGCGCGATGTTGTTGCATCATAGGCTTGGCCACATGAGTGAGAAGGGGATTCATATTCTCCACTCAAGGAAACTGCTTCCAGATCTTAAGCAGGTAAGTTTGGAATTCTGTGAGAATTGTGTTTATGGAAAACATAAGAGAGTTAGATTTCACAGGGTTGGGAAACAAAATAAGAGTGAAAATTTATAGCTTGTCCATACAGATGTATGGGGACCAGCTCAGGTACAATATCTTGGTGGCTCTCGTTATTATGTTACTTTTATTGATGATGCAACTAGAAAAAACTTGGGTTTATTGCATTAGATAGAAATCTGATGTGTTCGATACTTTTAAGAAATGGAAAGATTTGGATGAGAATGAGACAGGAAAAAGGCTGAAATGTCTCAGATCTGATAATGGAGGTGAATACTACAGCAAGGATTTTGACAATTACTGTTCACATAATGGGATTCATAGAGAGAAGATATTCCCTGGAACACCACAAGAAAATGGTGTGTCAAAAAGGATGAACAGAATTATCATGGAGCGTGCAAGGTGTATGAGATTGCATGCAGGGTTTCCCTTACAGTTTTGGGAAGATGTTGTAAACAATATTGTTTATTTAATAAACAGAGGGCCTTCAAGGGATTTGGATGGTGGGATTCCAGAGGAGGCATGGGCATGTAAATAGGTAAAATACTCATTTCTGAGAACTTTTGGTTGCGAAGCATTTGTCCATATTAATAAACATGATAGAACAAAGCTTGAAGCTAAATCCAAGAAATGTACCTTTATTGGATACAGGGTTGATGATTTTGGTTATCGCTTATGGGATTTTGAAAATTACAAAATCATTAGGAGTAGAGATGTAGTATTCAATGAAAACGTTATGTTCAAATATCAGTTGCATGGAAAGAAAGTGGAAAAGGAAAACACAGAGTACACAGTGCTTGATGAAAACAAAGAAAATGAAGTTCCAAAGGCACCAAAAAATCAAGAGCAGCAGCAAGTACCTGAAACTCCTGCAACAGTAAGAAAACCTACTAGGTTAAGTAGACCCCCTGAACGATTCTCTACTTCCCTGTATTATTTATTGATGACTGATTCTAGTGAATCAGAATGTTATGAAGAAGCAATGCAGGTAGAAACTAGGAAGAAGTGGGAGCAAGGAATGGATGAGAAGATGAACTCATTGGTAAGAAACGAGACTTGGGATCTGGTTAAGTTGCCTGCAAAAAAAAAGGGCATTCTAGAATAAATTGTTTTACATGTTGAAGGGAGAAGATGGAGGCAAGAAGCGGTAGAAAGATAGACTTGTTGTAAAGGGGTTTGCACAAAAGAAAGTTATAGACTTTGATGAAATATTTTCTCCTGTTGTTAAAATGATTTGAATTAGAACTATTTTAAGTCTAGTGGCGGTAGAATATTTGCATCTTGAACAGTTAGATGTAAAAACAACGTTTATCCATGAGGATTTGGAGGAAGATATTTATATACAGTAGCCACAAGGGGTATAAGGTCAAAGGGAAGGAGAATTTGGTTTGCAGGTTGACGAAGAGCTTGTATGGCCTGAATCAAGCTCTAAGGCAGTGGTATTTAGAATTTGATAAGTTTATGACAGAACAAGGTTATGATAGATGTCATTCTAACCATTGTATTTATTTCAAGAGGCTAGATAACGAAAGATATATTATCTTGTTATTGTATGTGGATGCCTTTCTTGTTGCAGGGTCTAACATGTAGGATATAAATGTGCTCAAAAGAAAACTAGCTAAATCATTTGCAATGAAGGATTTGGGTGCTACAAAGCAAATCCTTGGTATGAGAATAATAAGAGACAGGAAAAATCACAAATTGATGTTGTCTCAAGGTGAGTACATAGAAAATGTGTTGTAGAGGTTTAGAATGCAGAATGAAAAACCAATAGTACACCTTTATCCAACCATTTCAAACTAAGTAACGAGATGTGTCCAAAGACACAAGAAGAGATAGATTACATGTCCAAGATTCCCTATTCATCAGTAGTTGGAAGCTTGATGTATGCCATGGTGTGCAAAAGACCAGATATTGCACATGCAATGGGAGTTGTGAGCAGGTATATGAATAATCCAAGTAAAGAGCATTGAAAAGTAGTATAGTGGATTCTCAGGTATTTGAGACATACCACTTCTCATGCATTATGTTTTGGAGGTTCAGACATTATTCTTTAGGGATATGTTGATGTAGATATGGCTGGTGATAAAGAAAATAGGAGGAGCACAATAGGGTATGTGTTTACTGTGGGTGGAAAAAAAGTAAGTTGGATTTCAAAACTGCAATAGGTTGTTGCACTTTCAACAATGGAAGCAGAGTATGTTGCTGCTATAGAGGCTAGTAAGGAGACTATTTGGTTGCAGAGGTTCATGGAGGAATTGGGTAAGAAGCAGGAGAATAGAAGGTTGTATAGTGATAGCCAAAGTGACATTCATTTTGCAAATAACTCAGCCTTTCATTCGAATACTAAACATATACATCTCAAGTACCACTTCATAAGATATGTTCTAGATGAAGAACTATTAAAACTAGAAAAGATGCATACTAACCAGAATCCTACAGACATGTTGACAAAGCGAGTATCCAGAGAGAAATTGAGTTCCTGCTCGGTTTTTGTTGGGCTTCAAGCATGAAGGTGAAAATAAGAAATTTTCCAAGTCCAAGGTCTAGAGCATAGTCCAGCAGCTGTGGATTTGCTGTGACTAGTCTTCAAGTGGGAGATTGTTGGTTGTTGAGCCTGATATTCCAAATCAAGAGATATTATTCAGTCATGTTTGTACCTGAGGTGTATTGTACACTGATTCCCCCTGATTTGGGGTTCAGGGGAAACACCCCCAAGATATAGAGTTTCATGGGAAACACCCCCGAGAAATGGGGTTCGAGGGCAGAGCCCCTGAGAAACGTTTCTGGGATGTTTGTTGGCCAACAATTTTGTGGACCCATGGTATTTCTCCTATAAATTAAAAACATTGTAATATGGGTGTGTAGGGTATTGTATTGTATTGAATTGTAAGTAATATTTATGATTGTGTGAGAGAGACTGTGAGAGCGTGAAGAGGAAGTGCATTGGTATTCTTGTAGGTTGTATCCCTTTATCTTTCTAGATGATAATAGAAGGACTAGCAATTTTTGTCTGGACATAGCCCATCGTTTGGGTGAACCACGTTATATTTGTGTCTCTTTGTAATGTTTTTAATGTGTTTTGCATCTTGTTTAATTATTTAACGATATATTTTTTATTGCTCTACGGCACTATTTTCTAATAGAGGATGTTGTAAGTTTAGGTGGGGATGGTTAATAGTTGAGAGGGGGTGGGTAAGGTTCAAGGGCCTAGAATATGTTGGAAGTTCAAGTGCAGATGGTTAAGAGTTGAGAGGGAGTGGTGAAGGGTCAAGAGCCTAGGATAATGTTGTAAGTTTGAGTGAGTATGGTTAATAATTGAGTGTGGGCAGGGAAGGGCCAAGGTCATAGGAGGATGTTGTAAATTCAAGTGGAGAAATATGAATGGAATGGGAACGTGATGGGTTACAAGGCTAAATGGTAGTGGTGATTGACAGCACTATTAGGAGGAGAAGAGGTGTTGAAGATGTGTAGAATTGGAAGCAGTACATAATAATTGAGTGACGAAGGGGGATAAGGTGGAGGGGACGAAGTGGGTGATGGTTTAATGAGAGAAAGGATTGGTGAATGGAAAGGTGGATATGGAGTATTAGAGGAGGAATAGCTTGTGTTGGAGGAGAGAGACAAAGGAGGGGGAAATCAAAGAGAGGGGAATGAGATGCAATAAAACAAATAATAAGGTAGGGAGTTGATGAGTGTTGGTGGAACCCACCAACAAAGCTTCATAGAAAGGGGTTCTTGCTCTATCAGTGGCCTACAGCGCAACCTCCCTGAGCACTGGCCTAGGTAGGTTTTACCCTTCCCATCAACGTCTGCGGAGCAAATGAGGTCTCACCCGAGGCATTCAGGGGAGAGTTGTCAAAACCGAGTTTCCAACAGTGGGAAAGGAGGATATGGGGATCCAATGGAGGGACACCATAACTTATGAAATCATCACATAGTACAACATTATTCATGGAACACCATTACTCATAACGCATCAAACAATTATAGAGACATATATTGCATGGACATAAAAGAAATAGATTGCATTGATATAGTAGAAAGAGATTGAATCGCATCTATATTATGCCATTGTAACAAAATAGAGCCATGGCATCATAACAGATCTATAACAATAGAGAAGAATAGAGCCATACTCATTGCATCATATTAACCTTGCGCAAATGTACCACATTACACAATTCTTCCCCAAAATCAGAGATTGCGTACATTAGGAAGAAACCCAGAGAAAATCACAGTTAAGACAGAAAATTCTCCATATAACAGATCACACCAGATCTTATCAGATACAATCGCACACAATCGCTTCTTCCTTTCCTTTCTCTTTTCCCAAAAAATAGATCTATAAATAGGCTTACACTTTAACATTGAGGGTCCACTACTAACTGAATTCTAACTGCTACTGTCCTATTGCAACAAAACTTGGTCAAAATAAACATAAAATATTAAAAAAGAGGTTATTCTTTCGCTTATCACGTCCATCTTCCCTTGCATGATACCGTGTGAGCTTGCGAAGCTGCCGCGATGTTGCGCAAATCACTTACCCCAAAGCCCTTTCCAACAGGACCCCGGGACAATTTTTTGGCTCACCCTCAAGCCACGTCAAGTTGATAGGGTGTGTGCCAAAATCTTGTCCTTAAAATATTCAAATTGCTGCACAATTTCCCAAACTTGAAGTTGGACTTTACTTGCGATACTTTGACAATTATTCAAAGTTTGCTGGATGGGGTGCTCCTCACTAACCTTGATGTTGACCATTTTTTTATTCTCTTAAACATCCTGGAGCATTGTGATGACCTTACCATCCAACTGGCCATCAAGTTCTTGGAATTCGTCAAGCTGCTCATGATGCTTTTGTTGGCGTTCTTGTGCACGGGCAGCTCGCTGCTGTAGATCGTTCAGTTTTGTGGCCTGGGTGATATACACCATCAACAGCATGGCCTTCAGCAATGTCTTCAGGGTTATTAGTTGGCCCTCTGCCTCTTGCACCTCCACAGTTAGTTGATCAAGTTTCTCATCCTAAACAATACTTTTCCAAAACTGCATAGTCCCCTCCATAATAGTTTTAGCCTCTTGCTCCATGGTGCTGAACTGAGTGGCAATTTCATCAATGGAGGTCTTGCACTCCACAACCTACTTTAGTGGTGTTGTGGGTTGTACCTAGGCCTGGAGAAGCAATTTATTATCTTGAAGTTGAACCAGAGTTTGTTCCAATCGCTTGGCCTTTTCGACTGGGGTGAGCCCTGTGATGTTTTCAAAAATGTTCTAGCAGACATCAAAAATAGCCTGCTCAACCTCGCTATTCCAGGCACACAGCTTCTCCTTCTCAATAATCAGGAAGTCTTGTGCCTTTTTTAGGTCGGTAATCTCTTCAGCAGCCTTCCACTACAACTTGACCTGTGCTACCTTCAATTTTTCAATTTCTCATAAATTTTCCTCTGTCAACTGCACGCGGACCTGGTGCAACTCCTCGACTTCCTTCTGTAGCTTCTCAATAGTATTCTGGGACTGGACATATCTCTCGATTAATTCTTTTTGTCATGCTGCCAATTCTAGTGCAGTTCCATGCACGCCAAATTATTCATGGTTGGACTCGCGGATCGCCGTAGTCACAGCTGTAGAGGAATTTGTGACGGATTTGATAAGTTGATGCAGCTGGTCTTCCATCCTCAACCTAGTACCATTTCCTACCTTAGAGTAGTGGGTTACAAGGCTGAAGGGTAAAGAAGATGAGGTCTCACCCGAGGTGTTCATGGGAGAGTTGTCCGAACTGAGTTTCCAACAATGGGAAAGGAGGATATTAGGATCTGACGAAGGGACACCATAACTTATGCAATCATCACACAGTACAACATTTTTCATGGAACACCATTACTCATAATGCATAAAATAGTTATAGAGACATAGATTGCATCGACATAAACTTGCAATAGATCGCATTGATATAGAAGAAAGAGACTGAATCACATATATATTATGCCATTGTAACAAAACAGAGCCACAGCATCATAACAGATCTATAACAACAGACAAGAATAGAGCCATACTCATTGCATCATATTAACCTTGCTCAAATATACCACATTACAAAATTCTTCTCCAAAACTAGAGACTGCATACATTAGGAAGAAACCCAGAGAAAATCACAGTTAAGACAGAAAATTCTCCATAGAATAAATAGCACTAGATCTTATCACATACAATCGCACACAATAGCCTCTTCCTTTCCTTTCTCTTTTCCCCAAAAATAGATCTATAAATAGGCTTACACCTTTACATTGAGGTTCCACTACTAACTAAATTATAACTGCTACTGACCTATTACAACAAAACTTGGTCAAAATAAACATAAAATATTCAAAAAGCGGTTATTCTTCTGCTTATCGCATCGATCTGCCCTTCTATGGTTTCACGTGAGCTTGCGTACTTGTCGCGACGCTGCGCAACTCACTTACCCAAAATCCATTGCCAACAATGAGAAGGGATAAGTTGAAAACATAAATGAAGGGAGTATAATAGAGAGAGAGAGAGAAAGAGTGTGTGTGTGTGTGAGAGAGAGAGAGAGAATAACATAGAGAGGGAGGGATGGCGATAGAGTGAAGGAAAGAGATAGTGAGGGAGGGATAGAAGGTGTGTGTGTGTGTGAGGGGGGTGCAAGGGATAGACACAAGGAGAGAAAGGGGGAAGGGACACACATGTATAGGGATATCTAGAGAGAGAGACGATGTCAAAGACATAGGGTGGAGGGTTAAGAGATGGAGATACAGGGAGGTTGTGATAGAGAGAAACATGGAGAGGGAGGGTAAAAATAGATGGGTAGGGAGGGATACAAGTTGAGACAGAGAGAGGATAGGGTAGAGGGATAATGGCATGAAGGGATGGTAATTAATGGAGAAGGGAGGGAGATATTTATAGAGGGGGGAATAGTGAGGGAGGTAAAAAGGAGCTAGAGAGAGAGGGAGAGGGAGAGGGAGTTTTTGAGAGAGGAGGGGACACACACACACAAAGATTATGTGGGAGATAAGGGGATGGATGAGAGATAAAGGGAGAGGGGGAGGGGTAAGAAATAGAGAGAAAGTGATGGAGGGAAGGATAGTGAGGGAGGTATAGAGAAGGTTGAGAGAGGTTATGAGATATGTGAAATGAGGGAGACACACACACACACATAGATATAGAGAGATAGGAAGGAAACACACACATGCACAGATTGTGTGGGAGAGAGGGAGGGAGGGGTGAGCGAAAAATAGAGAGAAGGGGGAGGGGTGAATGATAGAGAGAGTTATATGGAGGGAGGGATAATGAGGGAGGTATATAGAAGGTGGGGAGAGGATATGAGAGAGGGGGGGTGAGGGAGTGACACACATGTAGATATAGATAGAGAGAATGGGGAGGGAGACACACACACACACAGATTGTGTGGGATTAAGAGGGGGAGGGGTGAACAATAGAGAGAGAGGGGGAGGGGTGACTAATAGAGCGAGAGTGGTGGAGGGAGGGATACTGAGGGAGGTATAGAGAAGGTGGAGAGAGGTTACAAAAGAGGGGTACTGAGGGAGGGAGACACACACACACATAGAAAGATATATAGGGAGAGGGATGTTGTGAGAGAGAGAGGGGGGAGGGACACACACACAGACATATAGGGAGAGAGAGAGAGAGAGACTGCATGGGAGAGAGGGGGGAGGGGTGAGAAAGAGCGAGAGAGGGGGGAGTGGGGGGGGAGAGAGAGGGTGATGTAGGGAGGGATAGTGAGGGAGGTATAAATAATGTTACAGCTGATTTTACCACACATGGTTGATCACACTTTTATGGCCTTCCCTGTGCCTCTGTAGACTCTTTGGACCCCATGGAATATTTTTGTACCTTTGATGTTTCCAATATCATCCCTAAAAACACCCATTATTTGTTGTATGTGACTTTTAATCCCTTTCTCACATATATACGTGGATATTACCCTTAAACCCACATACATTGGGATGTGTGCAAAAGGCCAAATATTTTTGGAGTTTTCCTTGATGTGGATCTGAGTCACTTGTCCCTTGGCATTCCATATTCCTCAAGATCACTCATATTTGACCTTCCATTACCCAATTGAAGCACTATATAAGGAACCCTTTGGATACATTGAAGAGAGAGGAATTGAAGAGCAAGAAAACTATAGTCCATTGTTGCCATAGCTTGCTTGTACTTGAGTCTGCATCGCTTTGTCCCTTGGAGCACTTTGTGTTCTTCCCAAGCTTGCATTTTCTTGTGAGGTTGCTATCGAGAGATGGAGGATTGAAGTGGTGGAGGCCCAGGTGGAGGACTCAGTTTCTCCGGTTCACAGACGTGCCGATAGAGGTTGTCACTTATGTAATCTCTGATTTATTTAATAGAAATATCTTTTCCTATCCAATGATGTGCCTTTAAATGAATATTGAATCCATGGATGTGTTTAATTGCTTATGTATAATTGATTATAAATGCTAGAGTAGGACTAACACTGTATTATAGCATGCTTGCCTTGTTTACTATTGTTGAGAGTGAATTGCTAACACAAGCGGGATTGGAAAAATATCAGCAGGGATCTACTACAACCATTTGGAATAAGGTATGTTTTGAGATCCTTTAGTGTTAGATGTTGTATTTCTCTTGCATATTGGGAAGGGATTGATTTCTGTGGTTTCTATGTCTATTGTGGTACACCCCAAGCCATAGGAAGTTTTCTCTGTAACAAATAAGGTGGATAGAGGTTATGAGAGATGGAGAGTGGGGGAGGGAGACATAGACATATAGATATATAGAGAGAGAAAGGGTAAAGACACACACACACATAGAGAGAGAGAGAGATGGAAATACAAAGACAGGGAGGGCCATTGAGTAAGTCATAGAGGGATAGTGAGTAAGGCACATGCGTATCCATATATGCCAAAAATATTCTCTAGGGATCGAGTCTTGGATTTCCTCCCTTAACCATGTTGAGGCCTTAATACCCATATCTAATGCTCCAAACCTCTTAAAGGAATGTGCATATTTTCTTGGAGACCAAACATACCTTGAGTAGGTCATGTGTGGTGCTTCAAGGAATTGTTCATTAACATGGGTTCCTCAAATGCTCCATTATGGACTAAGGAGCGAGCATATTCCCCCAATCATCTCTTAGAGATCCCATACATGCTTCTCAACACCATGTAATTCCACTAACATTCATATTCATAGTCCAAATATACCTATGAGATTCCATGTGTGAATTTTTAAGGCATCCTTGCTATCCCTGGATGCCTAGAATCTTTAGTTAGGACCTAATGCCATAGTTTCCTCCCCTGAACATGTTTATGGCCTTGAGATGCATACCTAGTGCTCAACAAAGACTGATGGCATGCATATCCCCATTAAGATTCAAAGGATTCACTTTCAATGTCATGTGTGGTGGTTGCAGGCATGAATTTTGGCCCTAAATGGTTAACAGCTTCCTTTAAGGCCTTAGGACCAATTGTTTACCCCCACCCATGTCAAGGGGTCTAATATATTGACTTAGTGCTAAAAAATTTTTAATGGCTCTCGTATCTCCATTTCAAGGTAAATGATACCATTGAAGGATCTATTGAGGTTGTTCAACACATCATTCTTGGCTCTAGATGACTCAGAGCATATTCTATGGGCTGAGGACTAGGTTTCCTTCCCTTATTATGTCTAAGGTCCCAAGACACATACATAGTACTTAGAAACCCCTAATGGTTGTCATATCCCCATTCAAATAAAAACTATCAACTTGAGAGGTCATCTATGGTGATTTAAGGAGTCATTCATGGACCTTGAGCCCTAAAATATTGTTTACAACCTAATCATGATTAACACCTTATCCTCCATATCTAATGCTAAAAAAATCCTAATCATTGCCATATCCCAACTTAAAGGCTGGGGATACCATTAAGATATCATGGTGTTTGTTCGAGGTGTTTTTCTTGGCCCTGTATTTCTATAGGGTTCCTTAGGGCCTAAGGACTAGGTTTCCTCCCTCAAACATGTCTACAAATATGTTCCTAGTGATAATAGAATTCTAATGCACTGCATATTCTATTTTAGATGCAAAATATTACATATATAGGTCCTATGTGCAGGTTTGATGCTTTGTTCATGGACCTCAAGCCTATTGGGGCGCACACCTTAACGGTCCCTAATTTTGGTAACTCCACGGTTTTTGTTGAAGTTTGTAAGTGGAGTTGCGACTCAAAATAGTCTTAGGGGTGTCGGGGTTGAGTAAAAACCTTATTTTTGTAATAAACCCATGGTTTAAGTCTAGGGTTTAGGGTTCGGGGTTCCCATGGTTTAAGCCCATGGTTTTGTAATAAGTGCACTATAAATAAGCACTCTTGTAAAGAAGTCAGTTTAGGCTTTTGATGTAAGATGAATTGATGCGAAGCTAAGGCTTGTTTGTAAGAAAGGTTAAGTCCTAGCTGTGTGCATGGACGACCTTTGCAGCTGTGTGCGTAGAGGGTTTTTGGGTGATTAAGAAGATCTGCAGCTGTGTGCGTAGAGGCCTGCAGCTGTGTGCACGGCTTTGAGGACTTGAAGGAATCTGCAGCTAAGTGCGCAGATCAGAACTGTGGTTTTTGTAAAAGAGTTGAATAAAACACAGTTCTATGGATGTAGCCCCTAAACTAGGGGTGAACCATGTTATATCGTGTGTTGTGGTTTCGTTGTGTTGTTGTTATGTTCTTTTATGCATTGATAAATATATAACTGATAGGTAAGATCACTGCAAAATACTAACTTCACTGTTAATTCATAGTAAAGGGTTAAGCAAGGCATTGTTTGTTTATATAATCACGAAGCTAAATAAGTAATATCAAATCTCTGTAATTAATGATTATCATTTGTTATAAGCTACAGGTACACTAATATCCCTCTTATGCTTGCATAAACCTGATTCTGTGGCACCCCATAGCTGTTTCGGGTGAGACTACAACCTGTTCGCAGGTTATTACTAAAAGGGCCAACACTGTGGGTCTTTTGTTGGTGCGAAGTTAATGGTATAAAAACCTGGGTCTGCCCTAGAGCCCAAAAAATTGGTTCCGTTACCAGTCGAACTCAGTATCTACTCAAGAGGGGCTTACGTCATACCTCGAGGGCTATGTTTTGGAGACCCTCAGTGAAATAAATCAGTGATTGGATTAAAGAGACTTATCTGAACTTTGTTGTACAAGAGAACAAAGATCTGCGTCGTAGTGCAAATGAATTTTTACAAAGGGTGAACAACGAGATATCTCGCGCTGTTGATTTTTGGACAACATGAACCCTTGAAGCATTTGTGACGGAGTTCGCCATTCTCACAAGTACATCCTTTAGCGAAGCCGAACGACAGTTCTTCAAAGGACCAAGGGGTAAGTACTTGAATTCATTTAGTTTGAGAATTAAAATGCTATTGGCTGGAAAAGGTATATTGCTCATTGAATCAGACTGTTAGATTTAGTATTACTAACCTGTGTTTGCAAGTGAAAGTACCTTCGATGAGCAAAGTGGTTTGCTGCGAAGTGCCAAAAGGTACAAGAGAAATTTTAGGTCCTATACCCTAGGTCAGAATACCAAGCCTAACCCCGTAAGTCCAGCAGCCCCAGAGCCTGAAGAAAACCCTTCTGTTGGAAACCCTCCGGTAACCCCGCAGCGAAGACCTATTATCCCTAACAACCCATCGCAGTCTGAAAGTAACCCTAGCCCGAGTATTCCTGTCACAGGTCAGTCTACCCTAGTAAGTTCCCCCCCGCCTACTACCAGTCCCCCTCCCTCTTCCCCTAGATCCACAATGGCCCATATGAATGACGACATTCAGCTCCCTATTTTCAAAGGAACTGGATCGGAGGATATAGAATAGTTCTGGTTCTTATGCGAAGCAATGTGGACTACTAAGAACATTACGGATCAAGATACAAAAAGAGTGCAGCTGGTTACTTCTTTTAGAGACTGCACTTTGACTTGGTTCATGAAGTTTTCCAGCACTCAGAACCATGTCTTGGCTGATATAAAAGCAGCAATGATAAAGGAATTTAAGAAGCTGAAATCAGAGTCACAATGTATCACCGAGCTAAAGGAAATCCAGCAGAGGCAAGGAGAATCAGTGTGGGACTTTGATCAGAGGTTCAAAGTTCCGCTAGATCAAGTTAGTTTCACTATTGGACCAACGCAGCATAAGGAATGGTTCATCGCAGCTTTGTTACCGCACATTAGGACTTCACTCATGCAATAGAAGGTTGCGGATCAGCAGGAGACTTTGGAAATCACTATGAAGCTTGAAACAACCCTTGTTGAAGATAATTCTGGTATCGCTCAAATACAAGCACAATTGGCAGCGATGGCTCTGGAGCTTCGCGATATGAAAAAAGGGAAAGCTAGTCGCGAAGAGGTTTGGTGTACACGATGTCGAACGAGGGTCACGACAAGGAACAATGTCCTGCAGTAAGAAATTTCCTGAATTCTGGTGCACCAAACCTGTTCAATCCTAGTGTTCTATATTGTGAGCTCTGTAGGACAACTAGCCAGCATCGACCTGAAGACTGCTATATTCTATAGAGGTATGTGCAAGTCCCTAAGAACCCTTATTGTAAGTTCTGTAAATCAGTGGGACACAACAAAGATGAGTGTCATAGCTTTGACCTCATGAGAGAACGAACTTACGATGCTTATCGGGTACAAAATGATGGCCAAGGCAATGATGGATATGGTTACCGTGGTAGTACATCAGGTCGCGGAGCTTTTGGAGGTCATGGTCGTGGTGGTATCGCTGACAGAGGTCGAGGACAGGTTGTGTTCTATAACCGTAACCAGGCAGGACATCTAGCTAGAGACTGTCGGAACCCAACTACGACATGTCGATATTGCAGAGCTGTCGACCATGTGATTGAACAATGCCCGCAGCTGATAGTGAAGATTCAAGAAAGAAATAATGCCCCTACTCAGAATATTCAGCTGATTCCTGCGGAGCAATGACCTGTCCCAGCCTTTAATGTGGTTACCAGGAGTGGAGCTACGACGAAAGTGCAGAACAAGGAGAAACAACCTACTGAGGATTGGGTTCGTAAGGCCCCAAAAAAAATCCCAGCATTTGATGTCGAAAGAGAAAAAGAGACATTTATGGAAGCCAAGAGAGACTTTGCTGACCCCAACACATCAGTAGTACCTGCGCAATAGCCTCAGCAGCAGTCACAGCCGCAAGAAGCTTCGACGGATAAAGTAAGTACACTATCCTCCTTTTTATAGAGTTGTATGAAGCTCTTGAGAAATCAGAATGCTTTAAATGAGTTGCAGAAAGTTATTGCTTCTTGTGAACCTTAGCGAAGTTCTGGTAAGGAAAAAACTATTCATAGAGTCAGAAGAACTGATAGGGAAATGAGATTGAATGCTCAGATAGGAGAATATGACATGACTGATGTCATCTTGGACCTAGGATCAGAAGTAAATGTCTTAACTAAGAAGACATGGGAACAAGTGGAAAAACCTACTCTGGAATGGTCCCCTATACAGTTGAGATTAGCCAATCAGTAGAAGATTGTGCCCCTAGGAAGACTCCCTAGTGTATTAGTAGATATTGATGGAGTCAGTACCTTCGCAGACTTTGAGGTAATTGAAATAATTGATGATAGAAACCCCTATCTAGCACTGCTAGGCATTGAATGGGCAATAGATAATGATGCAGTAATCAATCTGAAGAAGAGGAAGATGAATTTCGAAGGGAAAGGACTGAGAGTCATAGTTCCATTGGATCCTTCTTAAGGAGAGAGGTACACCGAGCCAGTAAGAGATGAAGAACATGATGTTTTGGACCATATCTACAATATCACAGTGAAGGAAGAAGATTATGTTGATCCTACTGCCGAAGATATTATGGATTGGTAGTGTGATAGCTCCTGCATGACAGATTCAGATGATGGCCTAGAGAATTGGCAGAATAGACTGTATGAGCTACATGGACATCGATGTGCCAGAATTACCAAGTCTCTTAGATGGCTTGGCTCACAGACAAGAACTTTACCTGTTTTTGATGGTTCGACAGACCCAAAAGAGTTTATTGTGCAATTCTCAAAGCAGGTACCAGACTCACAGAAAATCGAGACTCTGGATTCAGCATTCAGAGCCATAGCAGCCAGATGGTGGAATGGTCACAAAAATTACATTCATAGTTGGGAAGCATGCCAGAAGTCCCTTTGCCTAAGATTCAGGGAACAACCTCAGGAGGTGCGAAGCAATTTTAATGGTAAGACTAGTCCTCAGGGACATTTGGAGCAATGCTACGAAGCATGGAAGCATGTACCTCATGAAGAATGGGTACATAGGTTTGTGCACACCCTGGAACCTATAGCAAAGAACTGGTATGTGGAGGTCGAGCTTCGCCATGGTACTGTAAGTTGGGAAAGTCTTGTTGATAGTTTTGTGCTGACATTTTCTATTAATGAGGTTTCCCCTACTTTGGACGCAGCTGTTAGGTTGATCCATACTAAAGTATTTGATGATCAAGAAATAGCAGAATACCAAACTGATTGGAAGGAACAAGAATCCAATGCAGTAGAATGTTATAACCTCGCAATTGATGAGGATTATGATCCACGCAACATTAAACTTCCTGAGTCAGAAGGACACTACAAAGTATATGGCCCAGCAGTTGAAGCACCTGAAGTGACTCAACCCTGAAGACGCAGACCGTAAACATTGGGTCAGAAGAAAACCCTAAGTACACTACCAGTGGAGATTATTGGGATGATAAAATGGTGAGCAAAGTGACCCAACTTCTCCATGAATATCAGGACCTATCTCTGACAGGACTCTCAAAAATGAAAGGAATCATTGAGGTGGTGGAAGACATTCTGTCATGGGTTGAAGTTCGAAGCCATGTCAAAGATGGTATCAGGAAATGTCGATTGTCCTTATTTTGGCACAGCCAGAGCCACTGCTTGTGCCGAAGAAGGAAATCTTTGCTGAAGCTTAAAATATGACCATTGGAAGAAATCAAAATTAGCGGTGCCGGTACATTGCCTGTATTAATTTCCTGTATTAATGAGATCTTGGAAAATATACCACCATTTGGAGAAGATCTCTATCAGATTTGGTATCATCAATGCACAGTTATGACAGATGTTGTGGATGGATTCTATAAGAAGACACCCACACCCGTGACGTTTGCATTTTACATTTTCCTGAGTTTTACAATTGTGTCCATGTCAGCTGATAGCGAGCTTCAGAAGTTAGTGAGAGAATTTGAACAGGAGGGTCTGCTGCACCTTTTCAGCAAACCACCTGTGTCTGCACCCCGCGAAGAGACTCCTCCAGCACCGACGCAGCCAATGCAGATACGATCAACTAGAAATAAATTTAAAGCAGAATTTCGCTCTAAGTGGAATGAAGAAAGGCACAACCCCTCAGGAAAGACTCAGAAGGATCCCGAAGAATGGAGGCATGTTGTTTGTCTTATGCAAAATTACAGTGGCATGCAAACATAGGGGCACTGCCTGTTAAGGACCCAAAGTTGTGGATGGTCAAATGTTCGATAGGACATGAACGAGAGGCAGGTCAAAGGATGGGGTCGCTGATAAAAGGCCTAATGGCCCCCATGACCACCATAAATATGACAGAGGCAGACAACAGCATAAGAGATGGTTGTATTCTACTAAGGATGAAAGGATGAAGGATCAAGCAAGCCGCGGCCATGGTAGCAGTAGTAGAAGGGACGACGATGCAGCTGTAGCAAGCCATTTTCTATCTTCACCAACAAGATTCTCCCACCACAAAAGCAGCAGAGTGTCCCGGGATGGGATGCTAGTGAGTCTTAGGGGCCTGTTGGGGCGCGCACCTTAACGGTCCCTAATTTTGGTAACTCTACATTTTTTGTGGAAGTTTGTAAGTGGATTTGTGACTCAAAATAGTCTTAGGGGTGTCGGGGTTGAGTAAAAACATTTTTTTTGTAATAAACCCATGGTTTAAGTCCAGGGTTTAGGGTTTGGGGTGCCCATGGTTTAAGCCCATGGTTTTGTAATAAGTGCACTATAAATAAGCACTCTTGTTTGAAGAAGTCAGTTTAGGCTTTTGATGTAAGATGAATTGATGCGAAGCTAAGGCTTCTTTGTAAGAAAGGTTAAGTCCCAGCTGTGTGCGTGGACGACCTCTGCAGCTGTGTGCGCAGAGGGTTTTTGGGTGATTAAGAAGATCTGTAGTTATGTGCGCAAAGGCTTGCAGCTGTGTGCATGACTTTGAGGACTTGAAGGGATCTGTAGCTAAGTGCGCAGATCAAAACTGTGGTTTTTGTAAAAGAGTTGAATAAAACATAGTTCTATGGACGTAGCCCCTAAACTAGGGGTGAACCACGTTATATCGTGTGTTGTGGTTTTGTTGTGTTGTTGTTATGTTCTTTTATGCATTGATAAATATATAACTGATAAGTAAGATCACTGCAAAATACTAACTTCACTGTGAATTCCCAGTAAAGGGTTAAGCAAGGAACTGCTTGTTTATCTAATCGCGAAGGTAAACAGGTAATATCAAAGCTCTGTAATTAATGATTATCATTTGTTAGAAGCTACAGGTATAGTAATATCTCTCTTCTGCTTGCAGAAACCTGGTTCTGCGGCACCCCATAGTTGTTTCGGGTGAGATTGCAACCTGTTCGCAGGTTGTTGCCGAAAGGGCCAACACTGTGGGTCTTTTGTTGGTGCGAAGTTAATGGTATAAAGCCCGGGTGTGCCCTATACCCAACAAAGCCTTAGAAACTACCTTTAGGGCATAAGTCTTTAATTTTATCCCCCAAGCATGGTTAAGGGACTATGACCCATACTTAGTTCTTAAATCCTCCTAATGGTGTCCATATTAAAACACAAAGAAAAATTATGCTCTTGGGAGGTTAGGCATGGTTGGTTGAGATGTTGTTCTTAATGATGCTAAAATATTACTATAGGTCTGTTGAGGCCTGGAAATTCGTAGGCAACAATAGCAAGGGATTCTCCCCAGTCAAGGTTCCCAACTAGCCCGTGACTGTTTAGTATAGGGAATTTTTCGGGTTTGCGGTCCGGCTACCGTAGGTCAAGTAAAAAAAACAAAGGGTTTTACCTGTTGCAGCCCGATCCACTGTGTATATTTTTGTATATTTTACTTTAAGTATGATATGCAAGTTCCTATCTAAGGTGTATATTGATAAAGAATCCTAGGATTGGTCACAATGTGATGCGTAGGTTCTTACCTCTCGTCTTAGACTCTCTCGCATATAAATCACACACAATTGAAAAACAACACTAACTAAGCTATCCCTAGGGAGCAAGATCATCAATTCATGAGTAATGTAATACTATTCATATGTTAAGATAAATCACAGATAGTTGTTCTTAGAATCAAAACACATAAACATGAATGAAGATATGCACAACAAGATAGCTTGTCATCTGTTAAAACATTCATTACTCATAGTAAAAATTATCACAGAATAAACCAGAGCATTCATATAAGAACATAGGTTCAGAAAGTTAGAACGATCTCACAGTTAATGAAACACATCCTGAAAACGAAATAGTTCCCCTTCAACATTGTTCATTTCATCACATTTGAACATTCCACACAGCACTTTCTCCAACAGGAAAAATTGTAATTTATTATTGCAAAATGAAATAGTTCCTCTTACAACAAGTAGTTCACAAGTCTCTCTGGGAAAAATCCCCTCCTTCTATCTAATTATTCTATATTTATCCAAAAACAAAAAACTATTGGGCTTCCCACAAATGACTCTTGGGATTCCCCAATGCTTCATCTCCCAAAATTTTCTTACATTAAGTGCTTACATAATTTACAATATATTACAATAAAAACAAACAAATAAAGAACTTATGTGGAGGGCCCTGCTTGATTGTTCAAGAACTTCTTCCATGCTAAAGCTTCTGAGGCAATGTTTTCGAATGCAGAAGCTTCTAGAAAACGAATATTGATTTCAAATTTAGCGGCTTGATTTCTTATTACTTCGATCCTGGCTGAGCTCAGGTGTAGTTGATCCTCTAGCAACTGTACATTGACCACTAAATGAGATACCTCATTTCTCAAGTTCTGCTCGTCTAGGGCATTGATGTGCTAAATTCTTTGTTCATCTTCCTGATATCTACTCTGCAACATCTCCAAAAACAGGTTGTGGTTTGGAAAGGTGTCCATTCTCTGTTTAGTAGCAACCTGGAAATGGTTGTAGGTGATCAAAATTCTCCTACAGAATTCTGTACAAGCTCCCTTTGTCTTCTTTATAGCCTTCTTAAATTCTTCGGTTATGTTTATAGCAAACTCCAATAAGTCATAGTCATGTTTCAGGCCTTGTTGAGCTTTTGATGGCAGGTCTGCAAGGATTTGCTCATTTGCCTCTAATATGGCTATTCTTCCCATCAAGACTTCTAGAATGTCTTGCAATATGTTCAAGACTTGTGTATCTTTTGATGGCAGGTCTACAGGGATTTCCTCATTTGCCTCTAATCTGGCTATTCTTCCCGTCAGGACTTCTAGAATGTCCTGCGATATGTCCATGAAATATGAAGAAGTTTCTAATATTTCTTCTAGTCTATTGTCTACCTGCACAACCTTGCACCTCTCTTCTTCTATGGATACTTGCAGCTTGTGCATCTTGCTCCTTTGTGCTAAAACATGCTCCTTGAAAGGATGGAGGTTGACTTGTTGTTCCCTGGCCTCTTCTAGAGCTGCTGCTAATGAAGTAACTTGTTCTTTAAGCTCTGCAATATGCACCTGAGATTGCCTCTCTGACTCCTCCAAGGTAGCTTTCTGTAACTCCAACTCCCCTATCTTACTTAGCAGCTGATCATTTTCTGTCCTTAGCCGCTGACATTCCTACTGCAATTTTTCTAGACTTTCCTGGGCAACCTCCAAAGATCTCTTCTCTACTTGGAGGAACTGGAGCTCTGCTTTTGAAGACTTTATTTCATGTTGCATGTCTTCAAACTTCTTTTTTAATTTATTACTTTACTCTCTCTCCCTTCTTAGTGTATCTTTTAGTTGGGCAGCAGATTTCTTTGACTGTTCAAGGTCAGTCATTATCCGATCCACATTATCCTCAGAAGCATGGATCAATGCTGCTCCTACTATGATAGTGAATCTTGTATCCTTATCTATCCCATACACCATGGTTGTATCATTTATCATTTTCCCTGACTGCCCCCAGTCTCGACTTTCCTCTCGGTCCTCTTCACAATTCTTTTTGTTTCCCTGTCGTAAAAAATAGTGTTGAAGTCCAGAACCTCTTTCCCTTTCTTCTGTTCAAAAGGGATCAGTATTAGGCCAGGAACAATATCCTGTCCTAATGTGCTACTAGCAGTTGCCTCAAAGTCTTGAAAATTAGTATTACACATATCCTGAACCTGAATGTCTACAGGATCGGAAGCTTGTTGCTATATCATGGACCCTGTCAGTTTTAATATTTCTACTTCATGCTTCCTAAGTTCCTAACCATTTTCCTTTTCCTTTCTTCTTCTTCATTCCTTGTAGCTTCTTCTGCACTTCTAGCTGCTTCTTGTTCATCTTTTCTCTTTTCTTCCTCCTCACCTTTAACCCAACTTTCAACTTCCTGTGCTAGTCTCCTAGCATCTTCATCTCTTTTCCTAGCCTCCTCTTCCTCTGCTTTTTTCTGCTCATCTTGTCCTTTTCCGCCTTTAGTAGTGATTTTATTTTTAAATCTTCTTTTTAATGTAGTTATGTTTTCTGCATTTCGAAAAATTGATTCTTCTTTATCCTGGTGGCTTATATACTCAAAATGTACATTTGCTTCCCTGCAATGTTCTACCACTTTATTCCGGGAATCATTCCTATGGAAGTTTATTTCCCCAAAATGGAATTTCCCCAATTCTTCTACAAATTCATCGGCTTTCCTAAATCTTGAGAACTTATAGCTTCCCAACCTGAATGGTAAGGGAGGATAAGTTGCCTTCTTATGTTCAAATAAAAAACTCCCTATGCCATCCAAGAAGACCTGCCTGACTGCCTCCTTATGTACAACATAATCAGTGGCATATTTTGGAAGTAGTGAAGGTGCTCTGGAACATCCATACATTCTAATATACAATCCATCCTCTGTTAAGTAGTAATCTACATAT
Organism: Pseudotsuga menziesii; assembly: GCA_001517045.1. Classification (NCBI taxonomy): domain Eukaryota; kingdom Viridiplantae; phylum Streptophyta; class Pinopsida; order Pinales; family Pinaceae; genus Pseudotsuga; species Pseudotsuga menziesii. Next base: position 175,284 of record LPNX010517129.1, read on the forward strand.
TCTTCAATAACCTACAATGCTTCTTCTGACATGCAATTGCATTCTTTTAAGAAAATCATTGTATATGATGGCATAATGAAGTGTTCACACACTTCTCTGTAGTGGCTATAGTATTTATGCACCCACAATGGCTTGTAAGCTTAATATACTGGTGTTCTTTCTCGGTCTCAAATACACCTCAGGTTTGGGAATGGTTGGTTGCACAGAATGCAATCAATCAGTATGGAGCTCATGTAGAACTCTGATTTTTTCTGGGACACCCCTCCCAAAGCTGAAGCAATGCAGGATGAGAGACTATTTGATACAATGTTCACCCAGTTGAACATGATCCCTTGGATTGCAACATAGAAGATGATAGGAACCCACCCCAACTTAGAACTTTTACCATGGGCCCTCTCGAAAATCCTGTTCAACATTAAGGAAATGAACCTATAAGGGGTCCTTAAGGTGGTAGTGTCATATTCCCCTGATGGCCTAGTTCTAAAACTCTTTCCAGGTACCAAAATTCTTTTCAATGTCTCAACTAGGTACAGATTAATTTTCTTTATCCAGTCTTCAGTCAAGTAAACCAGGGCTTCCGGTAAGTGGTAGGATAGTGATACATAACCAGGGCTATAAGTAGCATAACCCTATTTGTCAACGTTGGCCAAAATCATGGTAGTGACGTCTTCCCTGGGCAGAATCTATCCAATCACCTCTGAGCACGGGAAAAGCTCAGGTTTGGTAGCAACCCTCATCAAAGTAGATCTCTTTCTATTTGCATATATAGTTTCTTCCTCAAAACTGGTATCAGGTACCTCCTGATTTGTTATCAGTCTGTAGATACCCCCCCACTTATATTTAGGTTCCACACACACGATGCATCTGGTGTCTTCGTAAGTATATTCAACCCTGGTGACAATTTCAACATCGGGTTCCTCCTCCACTATAGGGGCTTTCCTTTTCTACCTTTTAAACATCTCGTATTCAGAAATATTATCCTGTCATACACACAAATCTCTTAGGTCTTGTGTAACCATTTTCAAATAATATTCAAAGAATGGAGACAAAACTACATGATCATTTACCTAGGTCATGCTAATCATGATTGAATCTATGAAAATTACAGAAATGAAATTTAACTACCGAGTGTTCCTGCATGAAAACAAATCTGCAAAAAGAAGTAAATCCACCCATGACTAAAAATTTGCGTAATCGACTCATAACACCATGGCCTCGCTAAAATGAAGAAAATCCCCCCCCCTTTCAAGGAAAACAGTCTCAACTACATTCTCGGTGCTACGCATCATCCTATTCCCCAACAAGGTGCACTTCAAAACCACAACCCTAGTCCACAAGAAATGCGAGGGACCTAAAACTGGAAAACCAACCCTTCGGCACTTCGAAATAAAACAAGACAATGCCTTCCTCTACAAACGAATAGGTAACTACCCTCCTCGGATGGCCATACACAGACTGGGGAGAACTGGTGCAGACAGCGTAATGCTCGTCTGCACTGGTTTCCCAAATAGCCGGGTGTGATTTGCAAACTCATAACGACAGCGAATTTAATCATTCAGAAAACAAAAACCCCCCACCGAACAGCCATACCATCTACATGGACCATATAAGCACTGAAAAATGTAAACCTAGGTATTCTTTAATCGCAAAGGTGGGAACTAACCAAATAAGGCAACCCTAGTTCAACAATTCGAAAGGAAGAGGTAGAAATGAGAATAAGGCCTACCTGGCAAGGCACTGTGCGACTGATGAGAGAAGAATCCACAAACTTCCATGGCAACACCACCTAAGAAAGGGCTACTGACAGTGAGTACAATGTCCTGTTTGACACAACAACAATAGTGCAGGCACGAGTTCACAGAAATAATAATAGAAAACAAACCACAATCCCCCAATATATACATCTTGGCAAAACAAACATTCGACGGGAAAACATGACCATAGGGCAGCAAAATAACTACGGGATTAGTGATCATGTCAGTTGCGTCTCCACAATGGCGGATGATGAAACAACTACAAGATCCGAAGCATCGGCAAGAGAAATAAAAACACTTCGCATCAGAGTTCACCATACTAAGACCTTGGACCAATAGTTGGTTGAAGTGCCGCAACAGCAAAAACCGTAAAGACACCGAGTTTCATAGACCGGTCAAAATCGTAGGTAAAACAAACATGACTTAAGCAAAAAAATTGGCCAAGCAGCAAACATAATCAAACTAAATCGAAAGAATAATGCCTACTAGAGCCGCAATGGCGGAAGCTACAAGACTGCGGTCTTGTGAATCAAAACGGGTGGGGATCGGAAAAAATCAACATAGCCATCGAGGGGCTCACAATACATCATCCGCAATGGCGAAAACTATAGAGTCAAAAAAGTTTCGACAGTATTCCGATAAGGCCGCTGATAATAAGAAAATAAAAATAAAATGCATCGGAGGCAAATACACCTTGGATCGGACCGTCTTTCAACTGCATCTCCGCAATGGTGGGTGCATAGTTAACTGCATTTCCGATTCATAGTCTCAAAAAATTCCGACGGCGGGGTAATAAATCAATGTAAGCTGTAAAACAGCATTGGCATAAAAGTATTCCTTGAACAAACATCAGTAAAATCAAACAAACCTAGAAAGATGAGTAAAGCCGAACTAAAAGGAGGGTCCCGAAATTTTTAGAATTTTGGGAAATTGTTGCAGCTGCAACAAGATCCTAAGTCTTTATGACATAATCTATTGTTTTTTTCATTTCCCTAGCCATGCACCAAAACCATTTTTTGTGGTTCTCCATAACACATGCACGTTTTGCTTCTCCAAAACGCGTGCACGTTTTGCTTCTCCATAACGTGTGTGCATTTTGCTTCTCCATAACATGTACGCATTTTGTAACTATAAAATGCATGCGCATTTTTCTTAGCCTAACCTATGTTCCATATGATATGTCAGGCTTGAGCTTAACCAAGCCAAGAATACATAGCGCGAGCATGTTGTAGTTTAATGTATCATGAGCGTGTTTCCTAAAAGTATGATTGCATCTAAAAGTTACCTCGTCTTCTTGCACACACCCAAGTATATGTATATCAATCTAGATATTCACCAAGATGAGTTAACCATTATAGTCATGCATGCATGTATATTTGGATGTGATTGCTTTGTTTCGTAGTGAGGATTGTTAAAATATTGTAACTTTGAAGAATATTCTATATGTATCTTTTTGTGGTCCCCGATGGTCCTACCAGGAGAACCACTTGTATTACATTGTACCCCGATGCTCCTAATTGGAAGATCTAATAAGAGTCATGAGGTAGTCCCCTCTAATTGTAAAGGTGGGTCATTAGCACCCCAGTGTGGTTACTTGAGCCTACATGTGTAACTCGAGCCTACATGATTTAACTCGAGCCTACATGTCAAATGAGTTAACTTAAGTGAACGGATGAATATAAATAGAGGTGTAGTGCTCCTCATAAGTGACACACACTCTCACTTATGTAGCGCATTAGTGGAGAAGAGAAGTAGATGGAGAAGGAGGAGGATCAGGCTTTGCTCTCCTTGCTGGTTTTATCTTTTATCTCTTTGGGGCATCTATATTGAGGAATCTTTTGCTGGGTTTTTCCCTTTAGGGTTTTCCCAGGATAAATATTTGTGTTCCTTTTGTATGGTTGTGCTTGTCTATCTTTCAGTGATCATGTTTATATGCTTTTGTTATGAAATAAAATACTAATGTCTTAGCTAAGCATATCAAAATTTAACATAGTATCAGAGCTAACCTGAGAAGAAGACATTGTGCAGCTTCAGAATCTAGGGATTCTTACTTTTTGGGTCTCTCTCCACAATCCATCAGCAAAATTATGATAGGATGACTCTCCATTAAAGGGCGCATGTTTCTGTCGAAGTGGAATTCGATTCCGAGCATTTTCAGTTTTTGATGTGGAAATTAGGGCTTTCTACAGAAGAGGAATTTTTGAGTGAGACCAACATAGGATTGTTCTCCTCATCAAAACCGAAGTTTAGAGACCTGGATCAAGAAATTTGGTTGGGTGAAACTATGGGAAAGTTAAACCCTAGTTTGGCCTCGAGCTAGAAAAACTCTAAATCCTAAAACTGCTACGTTTTGGTACATTTGTTATATTACGAGATTGGTGAAGTATCAGGATCTGAAAATTGTAGGAGCCGATGATAAATTCCTGATGAACACTTTGTCCAAATTTCATCCTCAGATTCACTGTATTACAGGATATATGTTATCTCCAAGTTAGGGTTCCAGCCTCTTCCAGAATTCATCCCTAAACAGGACACCTGGGGAGAATTGCAATATCTTGGGCTACAGAGCTCCAAATGGAATTCCTAAAGATGTTCCATAAAGGGAATAGACTTTAATTTTGGTGTTCTAAATATCAGACTCAGAAGATGAACCAGTGACACGTGGAATTCCGTACAACTTCGTTGTTCTGAACAGTCCTGTAATAGGTCACCTTGGGAAAAGGATCATAAATCCCAAATGGTTAAACCAATTCTAATGAAACCTACGATTTTGGATTAGGGACATCCGAGGTTACCTCAATACAAAATTTGAGATACAGAGGAGGAGAAATTTCAGAGATATCACAGAAACAGTAACAGGAATTTCTGCTGAAGAAATTGGAAAATTAGGGCTTCCTGTTTCAAGAGCTTCTCTCCACTATTTTCATAAATGGAGTACATTGGACAGCTCCATTTGAAGAGATCTATCTTTCTAGCCAATAATATCTGAAAGATTTCAAGTTTTTGAAATTAGGGTTTCTGTGACAAACCCTAGATCAGCGAGCTTCGGAACCAAGACGGACACCTCAAATCGATAAGATCTAATCCTTTTCTATTTTCATTTGAGGTTCTCATTTCAAAGTGATCTATCACATCAGCTTGATGATAAGCTTGGTGAAGTTGAAAAATTCCAAGCCTAGAAGTATATGATCTCTTTGAAGAAAATGGTTTGGACACCTACATGAGTATAGAGGTTCCAATTCCAGAGGGAGATGAGGCTAGAAGCCTTACACAAGAACAACTTGGTTAAGGCCAAGAAGATCATTGCTGATTCAGTCATGAATCAACTTGTACCACAAGTGTCTCCCCAAAGACACTGAATATGTTTGATTCCTTGACCAATCTATTTGAAGATAAGAACTTAAATCAGAAGATGGCTTTGAGAAAACAGTTGAAGAATGTGAAGATCCAGAATGCAGAAGTGGTGATAGCCACCTTGAATGGCCTCCCAGGATCATGGGATTCATTCATGCAAAGAATGTGTTCCAGAAGGAAGTAATTACTTTCAACATACTTTGGGAAGAAGAAGAAGCTCGATGGAATCAATTGAAGATCAAGCTCTCACCATTCAAAGAAGATCCCTCAAGCGATGAGGAATATGAAGAACTCAATTCTTAAATAACCTCTTATCCATCTTATCATCTGGATAAGAAATGATGATTTCATGAATGAAGAAGATGATGAAGCAGAATGATCAAGAAGGAGTCTACCCACGAAACAAACAAAAGATAAGTATTCAATTGTCATTTAATGATATTGTTTTGTTATGCATTTGATTATATTCAGTTGATTTGTTATGCATGATAGATTGTTTGCATTAATGACTGTATACTACTAATATGCATGTGATGGGTAAGTAGCTCATGGTGCTATACAACTCTCCATTGCTACTTATCAAACCTCTTTGCTGACATATTGGATTAGTGCACAATCTCAGTAATGTCATGGTGGAGATGGAAGACATCTAGAAAGTTTATGTGAGATATGGATGAATGTTGTATTGACTAAACAGTTGCATGATGCATAAGAATTTTTCATTATGCATATGTTTTATGAAATAGTTCAAACCATGCAACTGGTGCATTTGAATTGTAGGAAAGGTCATGTACAACCTCCTACAAGAAAAGAAGGATGAGACTTGTTTCGAAGAACAAGTGATGACAATTCAAGATTCACTCCAATAAACATGAATCTGAAGCTCCTAGGGTCAGAGACACCATGACGGAAGAAAGAGCTTCGGAGAGTGGTAGATCCACCTTGAAGGATGAAGACCACCATGGGTACAAGAGATAACTCAAGATGAATAAAATAATGCTATGAAAGAAGCTATGATCAAAGAATAACAGTTGATCATGGGGAATGATGTATACGATATGATGGAACAAGTGTACAAAGCAAGGTTCATGATTCTCCCCAGAAAGAATAGACTATGACATAACATACTCTATTGACCAGTATATATCAAGCATAGAACCACCTGTACAGAATGAAGAGGGAATATGATACTCCACTTCAAGGGGAGTGACTACAGAAAATTATATCTGATTTCGACATGGTACGATGTGATGGATAGCTTTGTGATGGATCGAGACTTTACCAAGAGTAAAGTGGGTTCCAACCTTCAAGGTTGAATACAGAAGACTAGGATATGTTGATGACCTGAGAACACAAACTCATAGAAGATGTTGTGATACTAGAATGATGTTTGGGATATAGTACTCAAACCAGAAAGCAAGAATGTGGTATCTTCCAAATGGATTTGCAAGATAAGATATGTTGCTGATAGAAGTAAGGTAAGAGTTGTGGCTAGAAGTTTCTATTAGTAAGAGGGAATTAATTCTGAAGAGACACTTACTCCAGGTAGCAAGGTACACTTCCTTCAAAACTATCATGGTAGTTTCTTCCATGATGAATTAAAGACAAGCCTTCCTTAATGGTATGATTGAGGAAGAGTCTTACATTGAATAGTCACGAGGATTTGAAGTTGAAGATAGAGGGAATCAAGTATGCAAGTTGATAAGGCCTTCTATGGCCTGAAGCAAGCTCCCAAAGCTTGGTATGGAAGAATAGATAGTTTCCTGATGAGCATGGGCTTTGCCAAGAGTAAAGTCGATCCTAACCTTTCCTACAAGGTTGTAGAAGATGTACCTATCATTCTATTACTATATGTGGATGAATTATTCTTAACAGGGAATGAGAAACAGATCATGGAAAGCAAGAAGAAACTAGTAGAATAATTTGAGATAAAAGACCTTGGGTTAATGCATTATTTCCTAGGTCTGGAAGTATGGAAAAGTTCAGAAGGAATCTTTCTCAACCAGGGAAACTATGTGGTAGAGATATTGAAGAGATTCAATATCTTGGAATGCAAATTCATGGCCACACCCATGGACTCCAACCTGAAGCTGTTAGCTGATGACTCATTAGAGTTAGTGGATGTGACTCACTATAGACAGATCATTAAGTCATTGATGTGCTTAACAAATATGAGACCAGACATTTGTTTTGTTGTAAACACCTTAAGTCAATATCTTGTTCAACTAAGATGGGTTCACCTAGTAGCTGCAAAACATGTGATGAGATATCTGAAAGGGACTATAGACTTTGGTCTATACTATGATGGTAGCCATGGGTATAGATTGTATGGCTACACAGATGCATATTGGGCTGGAAGTATCTCAGAGAGGAAAAGCACATCAGGTAGATGCTTTTGTTTGAGGTCTGCTATGAGTTCATGGTTTAGCAGGAAACAGTCCAGAGTTTCTCTTAACATGGTTGAAGCAGAATACATAGCAGATTGCTCTACTAAGTTGTAAATCCATATGGCTTCAGAAGCTGATATCAGGTCTCTTTGACCTAAAGATGGACACTATAATGATTCTATGTGATAAACATAGTTGTGATGACAAAGAACCCTGTGTTCCGATGTAACACGTAGAAATCCGGTATTTCTACTTACAAGTTAAGATGCAGATGATGATACTGTAGATGCAGATGATGGTGATTCAGTATTTCTATACTGAATATAGAGATGATGATGTTTCAGTATTCCCATACTGAAGATATAGATGATGATGATTTCAGTATTTCTATACTGAAGATATAGATGATGCTGCTTTCAGTATTCACATACTGGAGATACAGATGGTGATAGTTCATTATTCACATACTGAAGATGTAGATGATGATGGTTTGGATGATGATGTACTGACGAATCCTCGGCCTTGAGTAGAGTTCGAACACTTTTGAGACAAGCTTGGTGTGGTTCGAAAATATCTTCCCCGAAAGGGGGAGTAGTGATGTTGCAGTGGGATTGTATCATCCTTGGGAACTTTCCCTAAAGTGATCCGGAGACCTCTGTCTTCGAGAATGAAGAGGGATTGTATCATCCCGGGACATTTGTCCACAATAGATCCGGTGACCTTGGTCCTCAAGAACATGGTGGGATTTTATCATCCCTGGGCACTTGCCCTAAAGTGATCCGGAGACCTCGGTCTTCGAAAATGAAGAGGGATTGTATCATCCTGGGACATCTGTCCATAATAGATCCGGTGACCTCGGTCCTCGAGAATGTGGTAGGATTGCATCATCCTTGGACATAGTCCTAAAGTGATAGGGATTGATTATCCCGTAATTGTATCCGGTGGCTTCGGTCGTCGTGAATGCGGTAGGATTGCATCATCCTTGGACTCAAGTCCTAAAGTGATAGGGAGTGATTATCCCGTAATTGTATCCGGTGAATTCTGTCGTCAAGAATGTGGTAGGATTGCATCATCCTTGGACTCAAGTCCTAAAGTGATAGGGAGTGATTATCCCGTAATTGTATCCGGTGACTTCGGTCGTCGAGAATGTGGTAGGATTGCATCGTCCTTGGACTTAGTCCTAAATTGATAGGGACTGATTCTCCTGTAATCAATCCGGTAACTTCAATTGTCGAGAATGTGGTGGGATTGTATCATCCCTGGACTTTAAGTCCAAAAATGATCCAAAGATTTTTTTGTCTTTGAGTTGTGGATTGCAGGTTGTTGCTGATGATGATGATGACATACTGATCGAAATATCAGAGTATGATGATGATGACATACTGATCGAAAGATCAGAGTATGATGATGATGATGTACTGATCTAAAAGATCAGAGTATGATGATGACATGCTATGATTATGATGTTTCTGATTGAAAGATCAGAGTATGATGATGATGTTTCTATGATGATGATGTTTCTGATCGAAAGATCAGAATGTGATGATGATTATGATCGACAGATCAAAATATGATGATGATGATGTTGCTGCTGATCGAAAGGGAAAAGTGTTGATGATGATATTGTTGATCGAGAGATCAAAGTACTGAAGATGTTGCTGCTGATCGAAAGGTCAAGGTGCTGAAGATGTTGTTGCTGATCGAAAAGTCAAAATGCTGAAAATGTTGCTGATCGAAAGGACAAAATACTGAAGATGTTGTTGCTGATCGAAAATTCAAAGTGCTGAAGATGTTGCTGATCGAAAGGTCAAATGCTGAAGATGTTGTTGCTGATCGAACAGTCAAAGTGCTGAAGATGTTGCTGATCAAAAGAACCAAGTGCTGAAGATTTCGTTGCTAATTGAAAGATCAAAATGTTGAAGATGTTGCGGATCAAAGACTGAATATGTTGCTGATGATTGAATATGAAGACTACATGATGTTGAAAAGCTTCCAATGATTTATAGATGTGTTACCTTGCTGATGTTGATGATGTCCCCTATCTCTACTCTTGTTGTTTTTGATGTTGTTGTAGAATACCCTTCTCGTTAAGGGGGAGTGTTGAAATATTTTAACTTCGAAGAATATTCTATATGTATCTTTTTGTGGTCCCCGATGGTCCTACCGGGAGAACCACTTGTATTACATTGTACCCCGATGCTCCTAATTGGAATATCTAATAAGAGTCATGAGGTAGTCCCCTCTAATTGTAAAGGTGGGTCATTAGCACCCCAGTGTGGTTACTTGAGCCTACATGTGTAACTCGAGCCTACATGATTTAACTTGATCCGACATGTCAAATGAGTTAACTTAAGTGAACGAATGAATATAAATAGAGGTGTAGTGCTCCTCATTAGTGACACACACTCTCACTTGTGTAGCGCATTAGTGGAGAAGAGAAGTAGATGGAGAAGGAGGAGGATCAGGCTTTGATCTCCTTGCTAGTTTTATCTTTTATCTTTTTGGGGCATCTATATTGAGGAAGCTTTTTCTGGGTTTTTCCCTTTAGGGTTTTCCCAGGATAAATCTTTGTGTTCCTTTTGTATGGTTGTGCTTGTGTATCTTTCAGTGCTCCTGTTTATATGATTTTGTTATGAAATAAAATACTAATGTCTTAGCTAAGCATATGGAAATTTAACAACGATGACTATAATCTTGTTATTTTGTCATATTACTTGGAAGGGTCACTAAACCTCCAATTTACTATAGTCAACATAGATGAGAAAGGTAATATTTTGAGGAATTTTTTGATTGGTTGTTGCATATTAATTTTATAGTTAACATAGATGAGAAAGGTAATATTTTGAGGATTTTTTTATTATTGGTTGCATATTAATTTTGTATCACAATTAATGTATATGTTAAGGATAATGAGATTTTGCTTAAATTTTCTAATTGTTATGATGCATTTCACATATATCACTTTGAATGGTCATGGAATACCTCTTTGAAAAGCCAATTCAAAGATTGAAAATCTAGATTAGCTAGTTAGGTATCATAGAATGGTAATGCATTTTGGAGTTGAAAAAATAAGGAATGATCATACATTTTATAATAAAAAATAAAATACCATATGAAATCTTAGAAAGGTTCTTTAATGTTTTAATTATACAAAAGGGATAAATATTTTTAACTTAGTCATAGAGTTAGTTAAAAGAAAAAACTTGTAAACTTTAAATAATCAGAGTCTATGTCCTAAGAAGAACATTTGAAACAAAATTGTCCATAGAGCAGCTAGCACAAGTGCCCAATAACCATATTTGCTTTTGGATTAGGACATCGTCTAGTTTGTGGACCAAGATCCTCTGTTGCTGGTGGGAGAAAAACAAAAAAGGGATATCTTGTCGAGGTCGGGGGCTTCTGTTGCAAGAAGAAGCCAAAAAGAGATCCCGATGATCTGTAGTAAGTCAAAAGCAGTTCCATCTAGGTAATCAAATTCATCTCAGATGAAAAATGGAGCGTGTGTTATGTGCTTTCCATCCTAGGATATGGATCAATGAAAGGTCTATGATAGAATTCATTTACCTCCACTTCTCTTTGTTCCAAAAATTTCCATGTACCAACCTCCATATTTTGCCTTTCCTTTGATATCCTGTTTGCTTCGACATTTCTCTCCCTGTAAACATGGCAGCACGTGATGACATCAAAATTTGTTAGGATTCTATTAACTTCTTCATATAGAGCGACAAGTGCTATGTTCCAGAACTTTTGAACTTTGTTTATCCAGTTTATCACTATTAAAGAGTCTCCAAAAATATGAATTCTTCTATAGCCTCTTTCAATAGAAAAACAAAGGAGCAACTTCAAAGCCATTAGTTTTGCAAAATTATTTGTCCCATTTCCCAGGCCCATATGAATTTGGAAATGATGAGAGTGATTGATGAAAAGAGTTGCCCCAACCCCACTTTTGTTGTCTTGTGAGGCCCCATCAAAATATGCCCAAGGATATGAATGGTCAATCAATTCTTCAGATATGATCCTTGGAGCTGGTTGGTCTTTGGTTTGAGGAAAATATGATAGAATTTCAAGGCCTTTCTTTGCTACCAATTCGAGGGAGGAAGCCTTTTCTAAGAAAGTGGAATTTTTTTGTGTTAACCAAACTCCCCAAATATGGAGTGGAAGGGATTTTATCTGAGCATTTAGGGGGTTTGAAGACCAAGTTTTCTAGGCTTCTTCTACCGAGGGACATTCCTAGTTGAATCTAAGATTTGACATGGTTTGTGAGTGCTTCCAAACCTAAGTGGTGAAAGTGCAGGTAAGAAAGAGGTGTTTTATGTTTTTTTTACCATCCTTTTGTAGAGAGCACCAGCCTAGCCCTACAAAAGATCTTTTTTGAAGCTTGTCCAAGGTTGGGATTCTATTTGCTAGAGTGCACCACATGAAGATTCTTTCCTTCAGAGGGAATTTTAGCTTCCATATTTCTAGTTGCCACCAATTTGGTTCCTCTTGAAACTGATTTGAGTAGATCTGCTAGTATCATGTTTTGGGGGTGTACTATCCATGCTTTGTGTGCTCCCAAGCCAATTCATTGAGTGATTTTATGAGTTGAATGTGGGAGGAAAGAAGAGTTGTAATATATCTATTCCAGCCCTCAGCCCAAATGTCTGGAATTTCTAGTGCCTGACTTCCCATCCAACCTTGATACCAGATGTTTGTTGAGGCTAGATCCACCAATTGGTTGAGATGAAAGAGGCCTTTTGTTGTAGATGAAGGACAAGTTGTCCTAGAAGAAGGTGGTTTTGTTGAATTCCTGGCCAAGGATCTACCCCTATTCTAACTCTTGCTCCATTCCCAATTTTCCATGCCAGCCTGCTATGTATGAGAGGGAACACATTGCATATATCCTTCCAAATAATTGATCCATTTGAGTCATTTGTAAAGACAGAGTCTCTGATCTAGTCTATCAACAGTAATGGTTTAATGTATTTATTAGTGATCACTTATGTCCAAAGGCTATGCGTTGAGATGAGCCTCCATCCTACCTTTGCTACAAGTTCTTTTGCAAACATAATGGAGTTTTTTATTCCCCACCCTCCTAGCTCTTTAGGCCTAGAAATTTGGTTCCATTTCACCCATGGGAGGACTTTGTGCTCCTTATTTCCAGTCCATAGGAAATTTGAGCAAATTCTTCTGGATTTTTCTAGTATTGGTTTTGGAATCTAGGATAGTGCCATCCAATATACTGGAATAGCCTTTAGGACTAATTTGACCAGAATAGGTCTTCCTACTCGCGATAGCCATTTATTGCACCATATATTTACTCTATGTTCAAGGTTTGCCAAAATCCAGTTCCAATCTTCATTTCTGTAACAATTCGACTTAAGCCTAAAACCTAAGTATTTGAGACCTTCATCCAGAGAGTAGTGCAGAAAAGGGAAGAGTTCCAACATAACTCTTGTGATTTCTTCTTCTAGGTTGAAAGTGGTGAGTGTGGACTTCCTGGATTTGATCTACATTCTAGTTTCCTTACAGAAGAGAAGCAAGATTTTTGAAATATTTTCTACCTCCCTGAGGGATCCATTGTAGAATATGAGAATGTCATTGACAAAAAGAAGATGAGTGATGTTTAGGTTAGTAGCCACCTTGATTCCTTCAAACATAACTCTTCTTTTTACATACAACAAAGCTCTAATTAACCCTTCTGCAACCAGCAAAAAGTGAAGGGGGGATAGTGGACATCCTTGGTGAAGACCTCTTTCTGATTGAAAGAAAAGGGAGATTGCACCATTGATGAGGACAAAAAATTGAGCTATGTGATACAAGGAAAAACCCATTTTATGAAGGCATTGTTGAGCCCGAGGTGTGTTAGGAGAAGTCTGAGATAAATCCATCTAATTTTATCAAAAACCTTTGACGGGTCAATTTTTAAGATTGCTCCCTAGTCTTTTTTACTTTTGTGATATGGAGTCCTTCTTGGGATACTCCAATGGCTTCATGTATCTGTCTGCATTATAGGAAGCCAAATTTCTCTTTTGAGATAATATTTGAAAGGACATTTTTTAGTATTTGAGCAATTATTTTTGTGACTACCTTGTAAGTGATATTGCACAGGGAGATGGACCTATAATCCTCCAAAATTTTCAATTTATCTTTCTTTCAAATTAGGGATAAAAATCTTGAGTTGAGGGGAGGATGTAGAAGGCCATTTATCCTTATTTCCTCCACCGTATGGAGGAGGCCAGGCCTAATGATATCATAGGTAGCCAGCAAGAATTCCATAATCAATCCATCTGGCCCGAGGCTTTTGTCCTTTTGAAAGATGTGCAAAGTCACTTTTAACTCTTCTTCTATCACTTCCTCCATCAGATCTGAGTTGTCATCCTTTGTGATACTTTCAGGAAATAATTGTGAGACTTGAATTATCTCAGCTATTGCTGCTTGTTGGAATGCTTGGAACAGATTCTCAAAATGAGACTTCCCTGTATCAGCTAGGTCTTCAAAAGAGGATACTACTTCATTATTAGCTTTCCTTAGCTCACTGATGGTATTTTGTTGTTTTCTTCCTTTTGCGAAAGCTTGGAAGAATTTGGTATTGTCATCTCCACACTCCATCCATATCGCTCTACTTTTTAGCCTCAATACCTCGTCTATTTCCTTAAGAATCTTATTTATGTTAGATTCCAGAGTGTGCAATCCCTCGTTATCTTCCTGAGTAAGGAAACCCACTTCGTCAATATTTTGGATCTCTTCCATATTTTGCCTCAATCTGGTTGATTACTTGATCGTCCTGTTGCAGCTGCAACTATTTTTCCCCCAAATTTCTTAAATTTGGGTCCCTCCTCATGATTTCGCTTTGATCATTGGATCCTTTGGGTTTGGTCTGGTTTTAATTTAGATGATTGTAAAAGCTTAACTCTTACCCAAGGTTCGAATTTTGATCGCGTTTGGAGTCTATGGTGGATCGCAGATTTTAAGTTTGCTTTTGCTTGTTGATCGAACCAGTTGTCTTTGCTGTGGTCGCTGTTGTGGAGGTATGACAGATTTTATGTCCGATGTTGTTTTAAAAAACTGTCTGAAACACTTAATTTGTTTTTGTTAAATCAGCGGCTGGTAGCCTTTTCCCGTCCGCCATTGCGGCTCCCAAACCATTTTTTCCATCCGAAGTGTGAAAAGCTCCGACTGCCGATGCGTGTTAACCTGATTCAGCCACATACCCGAAGCCGTTTCTCGTCCGCTGTTGCGGTTGTGGGAGTCATTTGTCCCTCGAAGTGCAAATCCATCCGACTTCTGACTTGCATCGCATGGCTCTAGCCTTCTCTTTTCCGCCGTTGCGGCTCCCAAAGTCTTTCAGCTTCCGAAGTGTAAAGTCGTCCGACTTCCGACTAAGGCCTTTTCCCGCCCACGTTTCGCTTACCTGCAGCTTATTTCTCTTCCGCCGTTACGGCTGGGAAAGCAGTTTAGCCCCCGATGCTAATATCCTCTGATTGCCGATTTTAAGTTTCCCGCCTACGGATTGGTCTACCCTTCCGGTGTTGGTTTTTTAGCCACCAATAAGTTTCCCTTTTTCCGCCGCTGGTAATGTTGTCAGGTCTGGAGATGGTCGAGGTAGTAGTGTCGACGACTGATAAAATTCTGATAATGCAATGGTAGTATGCCTGGCAATTTCCTTGTGGAATAGTCGTTTCAATTGGTAAAATTTGCTGCTATTGAATGATGCTTGTCGATTGATTGCAGGCGGTTTTGAGGAGATCGGTCAATCTACCATGGTACGGAGAAAGACGGACAGATTAGCAGAAGTATAACTGAAACTAGGGGGATCTCTAGGAGGACCGGGGGAGTAAAAAGATGAAATCCGGAGCTATAAAGGCGCCCCAAAAAACTGATCAGTTATCAAGTGTTTCATGATTGCATACAAACAAGATAGAGGAATGTGAAATGTTTGGGACACTGAAAGATCATGCGTCTGGGGGAAACTGAAGTGCTTTGTAATTGTAGTTTAAATATTTGAAAGTAGGAATTAGAAGGGACTTTTTCCCTAGAAAAATTTGTGAACTATTTTCTCGTAAGAGGAACTAATTCGTTTTACAATAAAAAAATGCAACTTTTGCCTGCTGGAAAGAGCGAAATGTGGAATGTATCAATGTGACTAAATGAATAAGGATGAAGGGGAACTGTTTCGTTTTCCGCTGTATTTCATTAACTGTGAGAGTATTTAACTTCCTGAACCTCTGTTCTTGTTGAATGTTCTTCAATATCTTTGGGATGTTTTTCCACTGTGAGTAATAAATGTTGTTCATAAAACAATTGGCTATCTGGTTGTTCAAATTTTGTAATCGTTCATGTGTCTTGAAAAAAGTATCACCTATCTGTAACTTTTCATTATGCATGTACGAAATGTATTACTCACCGATGAATGATAATTCTGCTCCCTAGGGATAGATTAGGTAGTTATTTTTGATTTCTTGTTGTATGCGATTTAGATGCTTGTGAGCCTTAAGATGAGAGGTAAGAACCTGTGCATCACATTATGACTGTTCCTTGCATCTTTATCATCTTGCATGTTAATTAGG
This sequence comes from Pseudotsuga menziesii, assembly GCA_001517045.1. NCBI lineage: Eukaryota > Viridiplantae > Streptophyta > Pinopsida > Pinales > Pinaceae > Pseudotsuga > Pseudotsuga menziesii. The sequence goes on from LPNX010517129.1 coordinate 191,328, forward strand.
CACTCACATTTCATAATTTAAGTCAAAATACAAAAAACTCGGTGGACCGGGCCGTAACCGGTGAAGCCTTTGTTTTGTACTTGACCTATGGTAGCCGGACCGCAAACCGAACGGATTCCCCATACCAAACAGTCAACGGGCTAGTTGGGAACATTGATTGGGGAGAATCCTTTACTGTTGCTGCTTGCGAATTTTGGGGCCTCAAAATTTTTGGCGCTAGAAGGAGGACCACCAGTGTATGGCTGGCCGAGGAAACCCGTTTTCCCGAGAATATTCCACCGATAACAGTTCTGAAAGCATTGGGTTTCAAAATCCAATTCCGGAAGAAAGAGAACATCTATATTCTGTTGGCAACGAAATTGTTAATGATCTGAGAAGACACACCAGGGCATACGTAAAGAATATTGGAGGATTTCCAATCATCCCTGAACTGCCCAGAAGAGAGTATAAAAGGAAAGATCGTCCTGTAGCAGAAGACTCAGTATTGGTAGGAGACTGGGAAGAGCTTGTAGAAAAAGCCTTACAAGAAGTTGTGCTACCTTTGAATCAAGAAGGCCCAGAAACCCCTCGCAGTTCTCCTGCTCATACTCCGGTTGGTTCACCTCCCCACTCCCCACCCAGACTCATGGCAGGAGTAAATGCTAATCCACTGCCTAACCCGCCAAATCCACCACCTGCATGGAGAGCCAGATCACCATTAAACCTGACACCTCCATTACACGACCTACCTCAATCCTTTGATAATATGTTTCCCAAGTTTGAACCAAATGAGAAAATACTAGTAGATGATCATCTACAAAGTTTTTACTTGGAAATTGAAGGATTAAGGGCTGGGGAATATGAATATGTAGTCTGCAGACTGTTCCCGCATACCCTTAAAGGAGCTGCAGCATCATGGTACTTTGGATTGCCTGCTAACTCTATCCCTGATTGGGATACCTTCGAAAGAATTTTTAGAAGTAAGTATGCAACTCAGAAAACTCATGCAGCCCTCATGAAAGGACTGTGCGTGTTGAAGAAAGAAAGAAAAGAAAAAGTACACAGTTTCACACAAAGGTTTGCAGCATATCTCAAGAATTTCTCTGAAACAGATAATCCTTCGGACAAGGTGTTGATTGAGTACTATACTTCAGCTTTAGGTCCTAATTTGGCCATGTTTGCAAAAGGTAGGGACAAGCCTACTTTGACGGAAACCTATGAAGAGGCTGAAGTAGTGGAAGCTGAAAGAGAAAGTATTGAAGATTACCCAGAATAATCAGGAGAAAAAGGTGTAGGCAGGAAAGCCTTATTGTTTACTAAGCCTAAGGAAGAAAAGTTGCCAGATTTTGAAAATATGGCCAAGATGATGCAGAAGTTGTCCAACAAAATCATAGATATGGAGAAATAAAAGGAAGCATAAAAGTTTTATAAGCCATATTATAAGAAAAGAGAGGATAACCATCAGTCTCAACCTCCTCCTCACAATACTGCATCTATGAATTTAACAGAGGTAGGCTTGGACAATTTTTGCACATTCTGAAAAGAATTGTCCTCAATGGATTAATTTGATGACGTTGGTCATGAATCAACTGTTAGATTCTATATTGACAGTAGAAGGAGATGAAGAAAGAAAAGATAATCCTGCTTCTACTTCTACTAAAGAACAGGAAGAGGAAACCATGGCTTTATGGAATTCTGTCTCATTGTTTGATGCTGAAGAGGAAAAGACTCAGGGGTACAAGGAAGTTATGGAAACCAATGTAGCCACAAGGAGCCAAGGTACGGTTATGGAAGACAGTCTTATACTCCCAAAGATTAAGAGGCTGCAGAGAAATGTTAAGAAGAATTTTCAAAACAAATCTTCGACTGATAAAATTCTAGAGTTCACTATTACCAGCCAAAATCCTAGGTAGAATGAGGCGCAGGCCATGCCAAGTGCAGAAAATGTTGATAAACCCCATCCCATTGAGTAGCCGATGGATTATGACATTGTGGAGGATTTAAAGAAGGTAAAAGCAAATGTTCCACTATTCGAAATGTATAAAGTGCCGCAGCAAAAAGAAAGACTGTTTAAAGCACTTGAAGCATCAGATGAGAAGTTTCCCGCCAATAATCTACCTCAGGAAGAAGAAGAAATTGGAGAAACCAACGTTGGAGGTAAGTCTAAAAGAAAACATCCACCTTTCCTCCTCACATTTGAAATTTTCAATCATAATGTGCATAATTGCTTGGTAGACTCAGGGGCGTCAGTAAATGTTATGCCCATATCAGTCTATAAAAAGATCAATGGGTAGCCTAAGCCATCCACGTGGAGGGTGGTTCAATTGGATAGAACGGATGTAAAGGTAATTGGTGAGCTAGAAGATGTCCTAGTCTGTCTGGCATCAAATGACAAAGTTTTCCAAGTTATTAACATCGTGGTGGCTGATATACCGGACGCTTACGGTCTGGTCCTCAGCAAAGATTGGTCGGTCAAATTAAATGGATATTCGCCTCAGATTGGTCACATCTTTGGTTGCCGTACAAGGGAATTCCGAACCAGATTAAGATTCTAAGAGAGCCTCACATGAAGTACAATGTTACTCAACTGGATGAGAAGAACATGCCAGTGGACTCTGTATTGGGAAACTATTTTATTGAGTTAGAACCAGGGAATTATCAAGCGGAAGAAGCCAGCAACACTTCTGACACCCAGCCTTATATCTTTTGATTTTCATAGGCTGATGAGATTGACTATAATATAGTAAGATTAGCAGCAGGAATAGATTCACCTTCAGTAGTTAGTGATTTTTGGATTTTGTTTTTTGATGGCTCAAAGACATTAGAGGGGTCAGGGGCTGGCTTTGTCCTGATCGATCCCCAGGAGAATAAAAATTTCCTTCCATGTAGATTAGAGTTTGAGTGTACTAATAATACAACTGAGTACGAAGCACTGGTACAGGGCTTAAAGAAAGCAATTGAATTAAAGGTAAGTAATTTAAAAGTTTTTGGAGATTCCGAAATTATTGTGAAACAGATCCGGAATCAAATACATTATGTTTCTCCTCACTTAAAGGCTTACCAGAATGAGGTATGGGATTTGCTTAAATGTTTTGATGCATTCAACATTATTTCAATTCCAAGAATTAAAAACGCCGCAGCTGACCTGTTGGCCACATCAGCCGCTAGGCTCGTACCCACTAATAATCGGTGTTCTGTTGAATTACTTTTCAGGGCCTCTGTACCTGATATGATTACGAACCTATGAGTGTTCGATGATGACCAGCAGATCATAGAATTTTTTACAAATGACGAGGTGTTTAAAGGAGCGATCATAGACAATGAAGAGCATCAGGATGAGATGAAATACGACAATTTCATTCCTAAAGGAGTGAGAACGTTAGAAAAAATGTTTGATTTAAATGAAAAATTCAAAAGACCAGCCAACGTGAAGACCCACAGCTCATCTCTGCAGTTTAAGATGATTAATTTAGGGACTGAAACGAATCCTAAATTTGTGAATCTCAGAAAAAGGTTGTTCACCAACGGAAAGAGACAAGTTCGCTAGTTTGTTTAAACAATATAAAGATGTTTTTGCATGGATGTACGAAGACTTGAAAACATACGATACTAGCATCATCAAACATGTCATCCCCATTAAAGCAGGCGTCAAGCCATATCAACAGCCGTTGAGAAAAATGCATCCAAAGTTGGAACCGCTGATTCAGAGTGAAGTGAAGAAATTATTGGATGCTAGAATCATTTTCAAAGTCAGACACTCTAAGTGGGTGTCAAATCTGGTACCAGTAAGAAAAGATTTTGGAGAAATCAGATTCTGCGTGGATTTCAGAAATCTAAACCACGCTTCTGATAAAGATAACTACTGTGTGCCACCCATGGAGCAACTGCTCCAAATGGTATCAGGTTCTGAACTGTTTTCGTTATTGGACGGTTTCTCTGGCTACAATCAAGTATTAGTAGCTGAGGAAGACAGGTTGAAGACAACGTTCAGGATCAAATGGGGAACCTTTGCCTACAGAAGGATGCCCTTTGGGCTTATAAATGCGGGAGCAACATTTCAGAGAGCTATGGACATAGATTTCCGTGGATTGATCGGCCGCAGCGCTGTAGTGTACCTTGATGATATTACGATATTCTCGAAAAAAAGAGGAGAGCACGCATTTCACTTAAGGCAGATTTTTGAACACTGTCGGAAGTATGGCATCTCACTCAATCCTAAGAAATGTGTGTTCGCTGTCACAGAAGGCAAGTTGCTGGGTCACATCGTGTCAAAGCAAGGGATCTCCATTGATCCAGAAAGAATTAAGGCTATTGAACAAATCCCCTTGCCCCATAATAAAAAGGGGATGCAATCCTTCATGGGAACCATAAATTTCGTACGAAGGTTTGTGCCTGATTTCGCTCAGACTGTTAAGCCGCTGCAACAGATGGTCAAGAAGAATGCACAATTCAAGTGGACTGAAATTGAGAAGAATGCTTTCAGCAAAATTAAAACTGTTGTTGCACACGCACCCTCCTTGAAAATCCCAGACTTTGATAAAGACTTTGTTCTGTATACATTTGCATCCGATGATTCACTGGCAGCCGTGCTTACCCAAAAAGAAGAAGGGGGGGATGAATTCCCAATCTCCTTTATGAGTACTGGTCTACAAGGGGCTGAATTGAACTACCCAGCTGTTGATAAACAAGCTTATGCAATATTCAAATCCGTAAAGCAATTCAGACCTTATATATTAAAGAATCGAACCAAGGTAATAGTTCCCTACCCAGCCGTAAGATCTCTTCTTATATAGAAGGAGTTAGGAGAAAGAAGAGGTAACTGAGTAACAGCTCTTCAAGAGTACGACCTTGAATTCAAGCCATCCTCTATAGTTAAAGTTCAAGGGCTGTGTAAATTGATGACTAAAAGTGGGAACAATGAAGAACAAGCCTGGGGGGATGAGGCCGAATTACATGTAATGGATGTATGTCCTTTATTTACAGCTCCCGAGTCTTGGTATAGAGACCTTGTACATTACTTGCAGGCAGGGCTGTTACCTGAACATTGGAATTCCAAGCAAAGAAGAGCGCTACGTCTTAAATCAGCATCTTATCAAATTGTGGAAGGGGTATTGTTCAGAAAGAATTATGACAGGGTTCTTCTCAGATGCTTAGAAAAGGAAGATGCGACGAAAGTGATGGCATAATTGCATGACGGTCCTGCTGGAGGACATTATTCAGGGGATACCACAGCCCACAAAATCCTCAGGGCAGGTTACTACTGACCTACGCTCTTTAGAGATCCACACGCACATGTCAGGAAGTGTGATATTTGCCAAAGGTGTGGTGGGAGACAACCTAAAGCATCAGCACCCCTAAAGCCTGTGATTATCATGGAACCATTCGAGCAATGGGGGCTGGATATTATTGGAGAAATAAAACCAAATTCCTCTCTGCAACACAAGTACATTCTGACCGCGACTGATCATTTCACTTGCTGGGTCAAAGCTATCCCATTGTGCAAGATAAATGAAGACGAAGTCATCAGCTTCCTGCAAGATCATATCATGACCAGGTTTGGAGTTCCAGTTTCGTTAGTCTTTGATAATGCTAAATACATTTCATCAATTAAATTGACTGCATTTGCTCATGATAAAGGGATAAAATTGCATTATTCTGCTAATTACTATCCACAAGGAAATGGCCTGGATGAATCCTATAACAAAAATTTGATTATAATTTTAAAGAAGACTGTGGTAGAAAACCAAAAAAGTTGGCACTCAGCATTACCAAATGCCCTTTGGGCTGATAGAGTCACCCCCAAGTCTGCGATTGGAGTGTCTCCGTATACCCTTGTCTATGGAAAAGAAGCCATCCTTCCTCCCAATATCATGCTACCATCTTCCATACTAGCTCAAGAGTCTAGAGGTTCTGATGATGAAGTTTTACAGATAAGAATATATAATCTCCTGAAAGCAAAAGAGGCTAGATCTAAAGCCAAAGAGCGCTTTAAGCAACAACAAGAGTCAGTTAAGAGATGGTTTGACAAGCATAAAGCTGGGACAAAAGACTTTGAAGTAGGAGACTTAGTCCTCAAATGGGACCACCTCCATGATGAGAAAGGAAAGCATACCAAATTCCAGCAGTTGTGGGTAGGCCCTTTTCAGATTGCAGCCAAGCTTGGTCCTTCTACTTACAAATTGCAAGATCTGCAGGGGTGGGAGGAGAACCTACCAGTAAATGGTTTGGTTCTCAAGCCTTATTTTTCTTGAGTTTGTTTGATTTCTTCTGTCTTGTATATAAATAATTCGTGTGGCTGTCTTTTGAGTCATGTTTTTTAGTTTTCTTTAGTTTGAATTTTTCTTGTTTTCAATAAAGGGGATGAACCCGTGGTTGCTTAGGGAACATCAAAATTTTGGGGGGTGATAAACAATTTAGTGATCAAACTGTTGGTTGTTGTTTGTATAAATGAACTTCTTCCAGTTTAATCGTTTTCTCAAATAATTCTATGTGCATTGAAGTCCTGCTTAATCCCTGTGAAATAAATCAGATTCAAAGAGTCTAGAATACTATGTTGGGGATCCATCCACGTCACACTTAAAATGTTCTAAGGAGCGATAGCAGAGGACCCATGGAAAGGAGCAAGGTGAACAGTATATTAAATATAAATGATCCCATGCCAAGAAACGAATGCCAAAAGGAAAATAAAGAGTCAAAAAACTCCTATGAAAGCATCATAAATCAAAGCAGATGCTGAATCATGAGTACTAAGTTGCCTAAAGATCCTCTCCGTCTGTGAGCTGAAACTTGAAGTACACCACTCACACAAAAGGACACTATGGGATAGAGGATCCTAAATTAAGATTCAGTAAGAAAGACATGCAGGAGGACTCAGACAAAAAGGGACAAAAGTCCAAAAGCACAAAAGTGCTAGGATGGCATGGGAATGAGGAACAAATGAATATTTCTATTTACCATATGCTACAATCCTGTGGTGTCCGAAGCTATTAGCCACCTGAAGACAAAAGTAATAATGAAACTCATTTTCTGGCCTCAACAGAGTTATCTGGACTTGAATATCTTGGTTTCCACTCTCCCAAATTGGACTACTTTCAATGATTGAAGGAACACACTTCCGGCATTCGAGAAATCCAGATAGCTGGAAGAATTCAGTAAGATGCATTTGTTGTTAAACAGTCTGTCACTCAAAGATAAATCGCCCAGAGATCTAGGTTCACCAGGTAATCGCCAATTGTTGCAGCTGCAACTATTTTTCCCCCAAATTTCTTAAATTTGGGTCCCTCCTCATGATTTCGCTTTGATCATTGGATCCTTTGAGTTTGGTCTGGTTTTAATTTATATGATTGTAAAATCTTAACTCTTACCCAAGGTTTGAATTTTGATCGCGTTTGGAGTCTATAGTGGATCGCAGATTTTAAGTTTGCTTTTGCTTGTTGATCGAACCAGTTGTCTTTGCTGTGGTCGCTGTTGCGGAGGTATGACAGATTTTCTGTCCGATGTTGTTTTAAAAAACTGTCTGCAACACTTAAGTCGTTTTTGTTAAATCGGCGGTTGATAGCCTTTTCCCGTCCGCCGTTGCGGCTCCCAAACTGTTTTTGCCATCCGACGTGTGAAAAGCTCTGACTGCCGATGTGTGTTAACCTGATTTAGCTACGTACCCAAAGTCGTTTCTCATCCGCCGTTGCGGTTGTGGGAGTCATTTGGCCCCCGAAGTGCAAATCTGTCTGACTTCCGACTTGCATCGCATGGCTCTAGCCTTCTCTTTTCCGCCGTTGTGGCTCCCAAAGTATTTCAGCTTCCGAAGTGTAAAGCTGTCCGATTTCCGACTAAGGCCTTTTACTGCCCGCGTTTCGCTTACCTGCAACTTATTTCTCTTTCACCGTTACGGCTGGGAAAGCAGTTTCACCCCCGATGCTAATATCCTCCGATTGTCAATTTTAAGTTTCCCGCCTACGGATTGGTCTACCCTTCCGGTGTTGGGTTTTTAGCCACCGATAAGTTTCCCTTTTGCCGCTGCTGGTAATGTTTTCAGGTCTAGAGATGGTCGAGGTAGTAGTGTCCGCGACTGATAAAATTCTGATAATGCAATGGTAGTATGCCTGGCGATTTACTTGTGGAATAGTCATTTCAATTGGTAAAATTTGTTGTTGTTGAATGATGCTTGTCGATTGATTGCAGGCAGTTTTGAGGAGATCGGTCAATCTACCATGGTACGGAGAAAGACGGACCGATTAGCAGAAGTATAACTGAAAGCAGGGGGATCGCCAGGAGGACCAGGGGAGTAAAAAGACGAAATCCGGAGCTATAAAGGCACAGACCAAAAAAACTGATCAGTTATCAAGTGGTTCATGATTGCATACAGACAAGATAGAGGAATGTGAAACGTTTGGGACACTGAAAGATCATGCGCCTGGGGGAAACTGAAGCGCTTTGCAATTGTAGTTTAAATATTTGAAAGTAGGACTTAGAAGGGACTTTTTCCCTGGAAAAATTTGTGAACTATTTGCTTGTAAGAGGAACTATTTCGTTTTCAGCTGTATTTCATTAACTGTGAGAGTATTTAACTTCCTGAACCTATGTTCTTGTTGAATGTTCTTCAGTATCTTTGGGATGTTTTTCCACTGTGAGTAATAAATGTTGTTCATAAAACAATTGGCTATCTGGTTGTTCAAATATTTGTAATCGTTCATGTGTCTTGAAAAAAGTATCAGCTATCTGTAACTTTTCATTTTGCATGTACGAAATGTATTACTCACCGATGAATGATAATTCTGCTCCTTAGGGATAGATTAGGTACTTGGTTTTGATTTCTTGTTGTATGCGATTTAGATGCTTGTGAGGCTTAAGACGAGAGGTAAGAACCTGTGCATCACATTGTGACTGTTCCTTGCATCTTTATCATCCTGCATGTTAATTAGGCACTCAAATTTCATAATTTAAGTCAAAATACAAAAAACTCGGTGGACCAGGCCGTAACCGATGAAGCCTTTGTTTTGTACTAGACCTACGGTAGCCGGACCGCAAACCGGACGGATTCCCCATACCAAACAGTCAACGGGCTAGTTGGGAACGTTGATTGGGGAGAATCCTTTACTGTTGCTGCCTGCAAATTTCGGGGCCTCAACACATCCATGATCTTTTTGTTTCGAGCCCAATCTTTTAGAAGGTTTTTTATGAGGAAGAGATTTTGTGCAAAATGTATAGTAGCACACGAGCCTTCATCTACTAGAAATGGTTTCCATATATTTTGAATAAACTGGAGGACCTCTTTATTTTTTATCCAAGCAAAGCAGAGTTTGGATGGGCTGGCTGGCTGGGGAGGGAATTCATAAACATAGGGTGATGATGAGGTTTCTTCCATTAAATGTAAATCATTTAATTGATTATTCAAACAAGAAAAAGGGGTCATAATGGTGGTGTGCTGCGGTTCCTCCTGAAGTGGGGGGGTGTAGCCATGTGCAGAGGCCACTAAAGCTTGTTCCTTGAAAAGTCCCAAAGGCTGGCTTGACGGATCTACTGTTGGATGAAGGTCCTTGTCTTCTTGTCCTATGGATTGCCCATCTGAACACGAAGCCCTAGTTTCCATAGAAGTCCATCTCTTCATATTGGGAGATGGTGATAGGGCTAGAGGGAATTTTTTTGACAAATTCCATGTCTTATGACATCTATGAAACCTGAATGGAAGCCCCTCACAGTCCAGCAGTTGTTTCATGAGGCTAGTTTGCATGTTCAGAGACACGAGGATTCTTGCCACCGTTACGCACTTTGTTTGCAGGAAAGAGAGGTCTACCTCAATTAATGTCCCCAATGCCTTTCCTATATCTCTCAAAGAAGTTTGGTTGGAGAACTCACATGGAAGCCTTGGTAGCCGAACCCATACCGGAATAGTATCCAACCTCTTGGTGTCTGCATCAAACTAAGGAGTCCATTTCTGGAGCTTCAAAAGGGGTCACACCAAAATTCCAGACCTTCCCTATAATATTCTCATAATCATCCTTGGAGTTAAATTGGAAACCAAACTAGCCCTTGGCCAACGGTGTGAGTTCAGGTTCATAATTCAGCATCCCTTCCTAATTTTTGAGGACCCAAATCCCCATTTCCTCTTGGGTGTGGTTTTGACCTCTAACTTTTCCTACTAGGGCAACTTCTGCCATGTCCTTCGCTTCAACAATGGATAGATCAACTGCACAGACTAAGTTTAAAGGTCCTCTTCTAGGGTTTAGGAAGCGATTCTTCTTCTTTTTCTTTCGCTTCTCCTAGCCTCAGTAAATCCATTGACCAAACCCTCTGTTGTGTCCCTTCCGTTGTGTCCTGAGCCTCAGTCTGGTGAAGAATTGCTGAAATTCCCCAGCTATAAGAAGGAAGAGATGAAACCTTCTGGGCTAGGTGTAAAATGTGGGAGAAAAGTGTGGGTTTGATCATCGAAAGCAGGTATAGTACCCAGCCATCCCGCTTCTAGCAAATCGAGCTCACTGAGGAATTTGTGTTCTAAAAATTCCTCTAAGTCCAAAGGAGCTTGTGTAAAGGGTTTGCTATGCGTGATTTTGGCATCCATTGTCTGCAGCGAAAGATTTACGGGTGAATTTGCAGAAAAAAGGTGTAGGGTGAGCCTCCAAGCAAAGGGTCTCTTTGTTTGACTGCGAGGTTCCCCGTAGCTCCCCCTTCACCTCCGGGTGTTGGTTACGCAAGACACCCAGAAACCCTAGCAAAAGCCCTAGCTTCGGATCGAGCTTCGATTCCAGCTGGAAATTGTTCCAACCTGACTAGGACCGTTGCTGGAGATGCGACCGCGGAGGATTCCGATGCTAAGAAAAAGCAGAAACCCTGCCACAGGTCCCCCGAGAAATCTAGGAGCTCCTTGACCTCATCGCTGCTGAAAAAAAGGTGTAGGGTGAGCCTCCAAGCGAAGGGTCTATCTATGTGACTGCGAGGTTCCCCATAGCTCCCCCTTCAATTCTGAGTGTTGGTTACACAAGAGACCCAAAAAAACTAGCAAAAGCCCTAGCTTCGGATCCAGCTTCGATTCCAGCTAACAATTGTTCCAACCTAACTAGGAGAGTTACTGGAGATGCGACCACAAAGGATTCTGGTGCTAAGAAAATGAAGAAACCCTGCCATGGGTCCTCCGAGAAATCTAGGAGCTCCTCGACCTCATCATTGCTGACTTTGGGCTCCATGCTTGTAGCAGTGAAAAACTGTAGTAAAACAGTAGAAACTAAAAAAAAAACCTTTTTTTCCTAACACAAATCTCCTTTTTTCCCCCGAAAGCTTCACGTTAGCGCTGTCTCATTTTGCCGAAGAAAACCCCAAACCCAAAACCAAAATAAAGATGTTGTTTTGTCATAAAGAATGAGAAAATACATGAAAGCCTTCCTCAAGACATAACTATATTATTTTGTCATAGAGTTGCACTCAACTCATACACTATAGACGAGAGAGTCATTCAAATTGTTTAACTAAGAGATGTGCGAGATGTACCTATGGATCTTCCAATGTCAAACCCAAGGACGATACTCCTCTTAATCATCCATATGCTCATACTTGCACCTAGTCCACCTATCACAAATGCACCACCAACGAATCATGAGGTATGTCGCTATGCAACACACTAATATCTTCTTACTCGAGGACTATAGTCTTACCGAATCTATTGATGCCTCTAGTTCTGGTCTCAAAATGAGCACTAGATTTGATACCAATAAATGACATTGAATGACTGTATATTTAAGTTTTTCTGCCACTGACGTATATTTAAGTTTTTCAATACCGATTGAGATGATTGATGGAAACTCATACGCATGGGAGATCGTATCATTAACCAAATAAAAAGTGCTAAAACAATATTATTAACCAAATAAAAAATGCTAAAACAATGATATCTTAATGATGTTCCTAATGCCAACCTAATTTAAAATTGGTTGAATTTCATTATTAATATAAAAACCAAATAAAAAATAAAGTTAAAAAACTCTAAAATATCTCCTGGACTAAACTGCCCAACCCAAAACCTGGAATAAACTTTGTATTTCACACCGATTTCTTTTACTTGGATTAAACATGACAACCCATGAAAGCACTAACGAAATTATAGCAATTATGTTAAAATTTTGTTATGTTTTTTGAAACGAATGTAATTGGTTGATAACTTATTAATGTTGACTAACCACTAAAAGGAATATGGCGAAATGTCAAAAATGAAAATACATGATAATTCAGTTTATCTTGATCATCCTGTGACGATGTTGAGAATTACCATGGATATATTAGTGTGTCACTACGTCTAGAAAAATTCCTGCCACAAAGAAGATGAAGCGACATCGGGCAACAAGAATACGAGGGGAACAACCTGACCATATTTTATATGTAAACAAATAGACAGAAGAGCTGGAAGCGTTCCACTCCATCTCCACATTTTTGAGAAACACTTCCATTTCATCGCCATGGCCGATTCTTCACTGATCCCTGATATTCTTGACCACATTGTGAAGGACGAAATAATCCCCCGGTTGCCATGGCACACCCGTCCCCTTCTCATCGCCTTGAGCACAGCCTGGGAGAGCGCATTAAAGAAGATTGGATTACAGAGCTGGAACAAATTACACTCCAATGGAAAACGCGGCGCTGCGAGAATAATCAACAGGATTGGAGTACAGGGCAGGAAAACCCGTTTGAAGCAACCCCTCAAATGCCGTCTTGCAGTTGAGTACCGTCATACATATGTTGATCCGGTCTACAACCAAACAAGGTGTGTCATTTTAGGCCATTAAAATAAAAATCTTTTCTTTTCGCGGTTCCGTATTAACGGTTTTCTTGATTAGTTTGATAGTCTATTTATTGATGTATTTTAGTTAAAGTCTTTGGGAATAATTCGACGTTTTAAATTTTATAGGAAAACTGGATTCATGGTGAAAATTTTCGATGGCCAATGGAGAAACGTAGGCCCTATCAGGGGACGCGGGCCATACACATATGCAAGTTATAACGATGGAAGTATTTTAGGAGTGGTTGACGGAACGCTGTATTTTGTTCAACATCTACCAGATGCCCGCGGCCGTAACCGCATAAGTAGAATAATTGCTTTGGACGTTGGAAGCGGTTTATGGCAATGGAGGGAAGTATTTCGATGTAATAACCCTGGTGATGTCTTGTATATATGCAGATCACTCCGGGTTCCAGACGGACTTTTTGTATATCTCAGATGTCGCAGAAGCGGCGGCTATTCTAACTTTGAGATAAGGGAGATACCTGCATGGGACCCCCAAGTAAATAGTGATAGCACAAAGAAACTACATCGTCGCCTCTGCTCTCTGCTACCAAGATTTGTGAATGTGGGGAACAGACTCTATTGCTTCGGTAAAGTTTCTCGCTCATATAATGTTCGGGTTTTTGAGCTGAATACGAATGTATGGCATGACAGTAGCAGAAGACTCAAATATAAGTTTAGAGGCCCTCTCAATGTTCATAATGATGTTCTACTTGTGGCTTTCAACGCCATGCATTTCCACATACTGAGATATGATGTGCGAAATCAACGTTGGATAATAGCTGGATCGATGCCGAAGCCGCCAAATGAAGTTATAATGGATTGGACATGGTGTGTTGAACACGACCAGGAAGAATTAGGTGACAAGCAGTTGTGGATATACTATAGAACCATGGATTCCAACATCTATAAATGCCAAGTGGCAGAGGGGCTTCGTGATGACATCTCCGTTACGGGCAAACGAGTTAAATGTGAACGTGTTAATGAGAGACAACTGGACCAACCCTTTCGACTACTTGAACCAGCTGTTAATAATGGCAATACTCCAACATTATTTGTCCGTAGCTTCCATGGTTTTCACAGGAGCGACTCAAATAGGTTTAAAGATATTCCTATTACCTATATAGAAGAAACTCTCTGTTTTTCAAGCGCCGCTATCAATTTGTTATAACGTGCTCTCATCTCCACGCGGCTAATGTTTAAAAAGGAAATGAAAAGTATCAAATATATAAATCCGAATAAATCAATTTGTTTATGAGTTTTGTGAAGAGGAATTTATATCTTACATTTTAGAATGGAGGGTGGATTATTATTTTAGAGTGGGATCTATAGTGAAGATGCTCCCTTTAACAGCCGGTAGACGTACCGCCGTCAGTCGTTCCAGTTGACGCACACCATTTATGTGAAGTATGAAATATAATTTTCGTTTCCGATGGCTGCGATATACAAAATACCCACCAATTTGGCGTTTGCATATAGACTGTGTATATTGTCGTGGCCTACTTCGTTGTCTAAATAGCGTCTCCCATTGCCATAACCCACTTCCAACGTCCAATGCACAAATTCTACTCTGCTGGCGCGTGGTTCTCACAGAATATAAAGATCCATCAATCACACGTAGAATACCATCGTTGGGGGAATCTGATCTAGTGGGGGAGCGTTTCTCCAATATTCTCCATCGAAAATTTCTATCCTGTAGCCCAGTTGAGTATCCCTATATTCCACTGCAACTTTACACTGAAGTGGCTGTAGCGAACGGGTTAGTTGCCGAGTGTATTTATCAATGCTGTCTATCTCGTTCCTCCACGCTTTGCTAACGGTCCGAAGAACAGTACGCTGTGCCATGGCAAGCGAGGGACTATCTCGTGACTCACAATGTGATCTGGAAGAGCAGGAATTAAAGAACCTGCCATGGCAAGGGAATGCGTAATGCGTTGAGGAAATAAGGAAATATTATATATATGTTAAATTATAACTTTTCATCTTTCGCGTTGGATTCTCTTCACCATCAAACCCTTCGTCTTCTTCTCTTCTCTAACAGTTGAGTCCGCCCGGATGGTTTGTTTCGAAGGCCTGAGCTTATCCAACGGTGCAGGAGATTCTACAGTTGACTCTACTCCTTTGGCAGTTGGATGGAGAGAATCAGCAACCTAAGTAAGGATGGAGCCTGGAGTGAGGGAATCAGCAATCTTGATAAGATTTTTTTTTTAACAATTTTTTTTAAATCAATCTAAAGAAATGTCTAAACATAATTAATTATTAAACAATGCTAACTTTACTTTTCTTTAGTTAATAACATCACAAAGATACAATGTTCATTGATATCATGGTGACACACCTTGAAGAAAAGTATTATGGCTTTAAATCACAGAAAGAGGGGTTAGATAGAAAGAGGGATTAGAGGCAATAGTTTAACATTTTATTATTTATAATAAATAAATAAAATTATTATTTTCTTTATTGTATTGAGAGGTCCTTTAGGGGATCTTGAAATGTTACATAAAGTTACACAATAAAAAATAAAAAAATTTAATTATCCGTTAAAATAAATGTCGCCCAAAAAACAACCTAATATGAGGGAGATCTTATAAGATTTGTTGAGTAACTTTTGTTACTAACAAAATAATAATAATAAAAATTTAATTATCAACCAAAATAAATGTGTGTAAATGAGCATAGATCCAAATTTTAAGCTCTATCAAGCGCCGAAAGGGATCAAATCTTTGAGGCGCAAACCTCTTCTTAGGTATCCATTGATTTGATTCAAACCAAAAGACACATCTTTTTATTTGAGGTCTACATATAATATTTTTATTATTAATATTTAATATTATTTATGGCTGCCATTTTTATTATTTTTTATTTTGTTAGGAACAAACATTACAACATTTCTCCATACATGGTTTTAAAACCACATGCAAGGCCCTCATACAACCATGGGTTGTTTAGGATGCCTTGCACATGGTCTTTAAACCATTTGCAAGGCCCTCCTAAACATTGTACAATAAAACCATGAAACCATGTGCAAGGCCAACATTTTTTTGAGGATAATTCAATTTGTTATTTATTATTATTTTGTTAGGTAAAAACATTGCAACATCTTCCCCATATTGTGTTTTTTTGGCCACCCACATTTTTTTTACGGATAATTAAATTTTTACTTTTTTATTGTTTTGATAGGTAGGACGATTAATTAAAAAAATTATGTATTTGGGCTATAAACTAAAATGAGGGAGATCTTGTAACTTTTGCTACTTACAAAATAATAAAAAATAATAAATTTATTTATCCCCCAAAATAAATGTTGACAACAAAAGCAACACAATATGGGGGAGATGTTGTAATGTTCCTACCTAACAAAATAACAAAAAAGTAAAAATTTAATTATCCCAAGATAAATGTGGGTTAGAAAAAAACCACAATATTGAGGGGAGATGTTGTAATGTTCCTACCTAACAAAACAATAAAAAAGTAAAAATTTAATTTTCCCAAAATAAATGTGGGTTAGAAAAAAAACCACAATATGGGGGCTAGATGTTGTAATGTTCGTACCTAACATAAAAAAACAAAAGAATTCAATTATCGCAAAAAAAAGTTGTTCTTGAACATGGTTTTAAAACCATGTGCAAGGCCTTCTAAACAACCCATGGTTTTATTGTACATGGTTTAAGAGGGCATTGCAAATGGTTTTAAGACCATGTGCAAGGCTTCCTAAACACCCATAGTTTTAGGAGGGCCTTGCATATGGTTTTATAACCAAGATGTTGTAATGTTTATTCCTAAGAAAATAAATAATAATAATAAATATTATATGTAGGCCATAAAATAATATTAAATATTAATAATAAAAATACTATATGTGGACCTTAAATAAAAATGTGTGTCTTTTGGTTTGAATAAAAACTATAGCTATATATAGGACACACCAAATTGATAATCATTGAGTGCAATACCTAAAAAGAGGTTTGGACCTCTAAAAATTGATCCCTCTGGGCGCTTGATAAAACCTACGATTTGGATCTAGGATGATATATAAAATAATTATTTTTTTTATTGTTAAAATGTTTATAGTTTACAAAATAGAATACAATACAATGCCATATAATAGAGTAAATATTCATTTGGGTCAGTGCAAGAAGATGAGCGACCTTTAAGATGCAATCCTAGTTTTCAAAAACAAGATCATGTTACCAAAAAATAAATCAACCCGAGCCTCACATGTCATGGGACATGTAGAATAGGAAGCCATATCGCTTACGCGTTATATAAATACAAAATGCGCTCACGATATGTAGTTATAAAACACGTACGCGATTTGTAAATCATAAAAAAATTTAAATACATGGGCCCGAAACCCGCGGCCCATTTTAACAATCAATAACGTGAAATTGAAGGGCCATTGGAGCGTTGTGGAGCGAGACCACTTCTTGGGATTGTTACAGGAGCTGATTCAGGTTGAGGGGAGGAGATTTCACTCGTGCATTGTCATCCAACAAGGTAATTCAATCACCCAATGCATTTTTTTTGGTCAATTTTTACCCTATAATTGTGTTTTTTAATAAAATAATCAATCCAACAACTCCCAAGCTAATGTTTGATGGGACAAAGAAATTTTGTTTGATTTTGAGCAGCAAAATTAAAAAACATAACTATAGAAACCATTTATATAATTTTAAAGGATTTGGAAATTTTTTATATAAATTTTATATTGTTTAATTCAAATAAGTTTAAATGTTTCATAAATTTATATGGAATATAAATAATGCTAATCTATATAATACTTTACTTTTATATATATAAAAGTTTACATATCATAATATCAATATAACAACTAATTTATACTAATGGAAGAAAGAAACTTCCTTTTGTTTTGAGTAACAAAATTCGAAAACATAGTTGAGGAAATAACTGATGTAATTTTAAAAGATTTGGATTTTTTTATTAGTTCTTTTATTAAGGTATTGGCATTGTATATTTTAGATAGAACTAGAGTTTTTCACATGAAAACATGCACAGGAAATTTAGCAATACTTCCCCATCTTAGTGGATGGTAGAGGTTGTAAACCCTAGGCTATTTTAACAAAATGCGTGACCCCAAAAAACTCTTAAAAAAAAAGTATGAAAATGTCTTAGCAATTGAACTAACTTGAAACTTTGATAGAACAACAAAATTGTGGAAGTGCTAAATCTATTTTGTAAATGAAAATAATTTTAAAATTGATATATGTAAAAGTCACCAATGAGGGTGAAGAAGTGCCTTAACTTCTAGAAAGAAGTTGAACGAAACTCATTATTTAATTGTTAAATGTCTAATTTTACGTTTTAAATGTATGTAAGTGAATACCATTAAATTGCTTGTAACTTGAGTTTTCCTTAATTTACATTTTCAATTTTGAAGAGATGTCATTATATACCATGTATACGTTTCTAATTATTTTCTTATTGATTTTTTTATTGCAGTTGCGGCTATTGACCCCAATGCGGAAATATTCATTGAGCTTGCCCAGTTGAGAGGTTTGACTACTGCTTTTAGTGGTGGTGATAGAATTTGACGTTCACTTGCATCCACTTTGGATGCAATTGTTGAGACTATCACATTGTCAAACAACATACTATATGATATTACTTCATATAGAGAAAGAAAAAGACGTGAGTATGCTGATGGGATTAGCTACAATGCAATAAAAAAGTTGAAAATCACCAAAGAGCATATATTTTCGTTGTTTAGGGACGCTCGCATGGGGGAAATCCCAAATGCAAATAGGCCACATATCTCTATCGAGTGGTGGACATATCAACCATTTGTTGATAACTGGATGGACAGATGGTATATGGTTTTTGATATGCCACCACACAACAACAGGGAAATCCCGTTGTACTTCCTTCGGAAGATGTATGCAGAGTTCGTGTTGGGTAAACACGTAAACTATTTTGATATATTGGCGTTTCAGGGGATCGGTGGGGGGATGCCCCAAAACCGACCCAATGCCAGGCTTCGAGATGTTGATCGCCCTATCCCTACACCTCGCAGGCAGTTGCCTAGGCCAGATGTCCCACCTGTACATCATGTTATTCCACAGACACGTGAGGCATTTTTGAGTTTGGCACGGGCTGTTGTTCTCCATAGCACTATGGTTCAGCATATGGGTGAGGAAGGGACATCTGTCCCTGGTGTGGTACATACACTAGGTCCTCATGGTGCAGGACCATCTTCTAATGCAGTACCACCCACTGGTGCAATACCATCTACTACAGGACCATCTACTAGTGCAGCACCATCAGCACATTCCCAGCCTACTTTTGAGCCTCACGAGTCCACATCATGTGGTCATCCATGCTATGGTATTTCTGGTCGTCCATGCTATGGTCTTTCATCAGATGTTGTCTTCAGTGGGTTTTTGAGTGATGTATGTATATGGTTAATTGTAACAAATTCTTCATTTATTTTCCTCTTTGTACACATATGTATAGTTTGAGCTAATATATTAATTTTGTGAACTTGTAGTTGATGCTTTATGCCGACATCGATGCCCCAGAGTATCATGTTCCACACTCTACACAAGGGCAGGACATTCCATCCACTGATCCCGTATCTCACACCGAGGTAAACATTTTAAAATTTCAGTTTTTTAATACTTGTTAAATTGTTAATTTCCACATACTGTACATGTTAGTTCACTAATGTTATCTACGGTCTAATATTTACAATTATTAAACTTGTAGATGCCGGATCCTTCATGGGGGAAAGCAGTGATGGAGGTAGGATCCATGGCCGTATCGACCGAGGAAATATCTGGGCAGATGCCAGATCCTACATGAGGGGAAGCAGTGATGGAGGTAAACATTTTAAACATTTAAAAAATGTCATTTTTTAAATACATGTATGTTCGTTGAATCATCCATGTCTATCTACATGAACTCTTGTTGACTATAGGCTGGTACCGAAACCCCTGGACCAATTCCTGGAGTTGTATCTCCTCATAGGCCATATGTGAACAAGGGTCAAGTGTATATGAGACGGCCTACTCCTAGAAAGAGTGAAGTTGTCTGCAACCATGGAGATACTGATACCATGGTAATTTGTATATCCTTCGATGATATTTCTTGGTTAACTTGAAATCCAGTGCATAAAATATTTTGTTAATGTTTGATTTGCATGTTTACTGCATCAGGAGCCAGAGTTTACTATTGAAAACCTTGCAGGGATGGTTGATGCAGCAGTCAGTGTTGCATCTACAATGGAACCAAGTCACACAGAGGTACAACTATTTGAACATGATATAGACATAGTGTGTTATTGTTGTCTATTTTTTATTCATGCACATTTCTAACTATTTCAAGATTTGGTGATTGTAGCCGCCACCACCGTGACCACCACCACCAGGTCCTGCCCCCTCTGGTTCGACCATGGATGCGACCATCATTCATGTTCAACCAATAGCTCCATCTGCTACACAAGAAACCCAATCCCCTTTGTCACAGTTTCTCACTGAGGTGAGATGTCCATTAATGAACAATTGTTTCATGCAATGTCCATTAACATTTTCATAATTTTTGAGTTAATTTAGATATGGTATTTTATTGAGCTAATGTATTAGTACATAGTTAATTGAATTTAACAATTGATATTTAATTTGCAGGATCCAGAGATGCACACTGGTCCTATAGTTGTGCCTACAGGATCACCCTCAAGAAAGAACAAGGGAATCTTGAGTTTTGATGTGTCTTATGGGATATGTACATATCGATACATGTGTACATGTGGCTTGGACAGTTTTGGATACATGTACTTTTGGAGACATGTACATTGACATTTCACTTACAGGTACATGTGGCTTGGATAGTTTTGGATACATGTACATGTGGCTTGGATAGTCTTGGATAGTTGTGGAGAGACATGTACTTCTGGTTACTTTTGGATATATAT
>LPNX010517132.1:2031-34294 GCA_001517045.1 Pseudotsuga menziesii
TGTTAATCAGTATATACAAGTGTCGACTTTATCAAATGGGGAGACCACGTTTATACCAACTCATCGATCCACAAGGTTTCATTATTTACCAGTTTGACACTTGGCTTGTTGCATAGTCAATAACTCCACGTAATTACCCTTATTTATCAAGTCACATCGTGGTATGAAATTTAACAAATCGCATTTTAATGTTTAAACGATGTATTAATCAAATGGCTAATTTAATGTTTATCCTATGTATATGTACAAAGCTATATATATGTACAACACTAAGATAAAAAACCTTTAAACATCCTATCGACAATTTAGACCATCATATAGGGTATATATCATATGTAAAAGTTTCATATACAAACAACATCTAGTCATTAACTATGATATTTACAACGTTCAAAATAGGGTTTTATATAAGGTTAATTTTGAAATTCCCTTAGTCTAAAGACTAATAATACCCTATTTGACATATAATGTGTTTTATAAAATTTCTCTTGGCATAAATCTTTAAGTCACATAAATTCACTTATGATGATTTCAATAATATAATCAGAATGTATGAAACTTATCTGACAATTAAAAGCCAAGTTTTATTTTCAAATTTCTTTCAGCCCTGAGATCATTAAATCATTTCTTTTTGATTGAGAGCACCTTCAGAATCAAAGATTCTGAAGGTGCTCTTTTATAATTTTAATTTGATAAATCATATAAGAGCTGATCTCTCTTCATTTTATCAAGAAATGAAGAGGTTGTTGCTGGCTGCCAACAAATGGCGACGACCTGGGTGAACCAGTTATCTCTGCTTGAAGAAGATGATCAAAGCGAAATCTTAGAAATCTGTTAAAAATAATCAAAATTCTTAATTCATGTCAAACTTTTATTTATTCAGATTCATAAGTATAACTCAGAAATATTTCATCTTTTGAAACAAACACTTGATTCAGAGATAGGCTTACAAATATCTTCATCGAAACAAGTACTTCTTAGTAAAGATGATCTTACCATCAGCATAGAATACTGCTCTTCTGAAAACTATCTAGAACCTGTTCGATAGCATAATAATTTTCTTGTTTCTTTCTTTTGCTGTTCTTTTAAAACAATAATTCTGTCTGAAGACTACTACCTGGGTGTGGTATCCCAATGTGATAGTATCATTCACGAGAGTTGTTTGAAATAAGCAGGCCGACTCGTGATGAGATCTCCTGTCTTTTAATTAAAATCAAAAGCCATCACCCTAGTGATCAGAAATGAAGTTATTCCAAGCAACACTGATGATCATGATTAGGCCGGCTCATTACTGAGACCTCCTATTCTTCAGACAAAAGTTATGTTTATATATATTTTTTTTATTTTTTTTATTGCCATTTTCTTTATTTTTCTTCTTTTGTTACAAAATGAGAGATCATTACCCGGCGTGGTAACCAAATGATAATGTCAGTCATTAATATNGTAGTTCGTACTCTCTCCTGATTTCGTCTTTTGCAGAATAGTTCACAAAAGTGGGAAAGGTAAACTTTTGTGGCCACCATATGGGCGCCTGTTGAGTTCCATGGCGAGCACTGTATGGGTTTAGATAAAACATACCAAATTATTAAGATTGTTGACATTTGCCCATGCTCATTTCTAGAAGTCCTATCGTTGAAAAACTTATCTTGAATTTTCTCCCCTTGTGTGGTTTAATGGTGAATATAGTATTTGAGCAAGGGATGTGCCTTGGCTTGGATTTCATAGTTACCCTATCAAAAATCATTATCTAGTCTTCGACGTGGGGATGGTATGTGCTCAATGGTTATCTGCATTGTTGTTTTGTGGTTGCATTTGGCTCGAGTAGAGGTATGTACTTGGTATGTTTTGCAAGAGTGAAATAAATTCATGTTGTTCCTGAGAATGGAGAACTCTTTTTTTTTAAACTGACGAATTCCTTCCAAAGATTGATTCATAATGGATTTTAGGATTCCTAACGGATTGTAGGCCTGATTCTTGTTGCAATATTGTTGCACAGCTTTGCTAAGCTATGAATTTAGTCTATGAGAAATGTTTCAAGGTCTTGTTAACACTAAGACTCATACCCCTAGATAGAAGTATTCCATTACTTACCCTATCGGCAAGGAAGGCATCTTGCATCCCAAGGCCAATCAGTTTTCATAATTCAATTTGAAGCAAGAGTTCCCTCATTTATAGCATCTTCTCTGAGTGTGATTCTGAAAGTTGCACATCCCAACAACATGGAAACCCTGTTAATCACATGAAATCAGTAGCTAATGAAAAATCTATGCACAAAACTAAGAATTTAACTCATAATACTGCTTAGATAACTATCCATCAAACTCATAATTTTTTTATTTTTAAAAAAATATTGCAACGACCTTTAACAAAAATTAAAATTAAACTAATGACCCAAAAATAATTCTCTTCTCAAAAAAATAAACTTGTTGTATCAATTACATCACACCAAATTAAATTTTTTACCATTACATTCATCATAAAACAGCATTACTAAAAATCAATTATTCTCTTCCATGATTATGCTCTTGCACAACTAAAGTTTGCACCTCTACAACCAGCATATGCTCTTCCACAACTAGTATCTCCAAAACCTTGCTCAGATACCAGCTTGTAGTTAGAGAATGAAAGAAGAAAACTAAAAACACAAGAATTGAAAATGCAATAAGATAGAAAATATGAGTTGTTGCTCAAAATTTTATTAAGAAAAAGAGAAAGCTACAAGTCTACCTTATGCAGCTCTGAATTGATCTATTTATAACAAATTTTACAAGCATGTTTTATCATTCATTTTATTGTTGGACGGTGGAGTTTATTTATTAGATGGTTGGGTGGTTGGAAGTTTTCTGGACAACTAGCTGCTGGCAGCTATTGGTTTGCTGCAGTTGGTCGGTTTTAGTCAAGATTACAATGTTTAACGGATTCAGATCCTTAGTTTTGCGTTGCTGATAACACTAGTCAAGGTATGTGATACATACCCTCTTCTGAATTTACATTTATTGTTTACAACCATTATATTCATGGGTGAAGAATATGATATATATGGAATTGAATTTTGCATTTTTTATAAATGGGTTCATGTGTAAGAATGCAAACATGGTTTCGACATATGACTTCTTGATCAGAGGCATAGATAATCCGGGGAATACGAATAACATTCTAGGTTCAATGGTAACTCCAGTCAATGTAATGCATCTAGTAGGCCTGAAAACCTTCAGAATCGCCATGGCTCAGATCGATTGCGCTCCTTATGGCATTAATCCCCCTCACACTCATGCGCAGGCCACTGAAATATTGGTGGTCTTGGAAAGTAGCCTCTATATAGCATTGAAGCATATTAAGGGATTGTGCTTAGATATTGGTTTCATAGTCAAACCTTGACTGTCAGAAAATCCAATTGGAGAGATTCCTCAAGATTCAAAGTTACAGATAAGCATAGCCAAAAATGATCCCACATGGAAAGATACACCATAGCTGAACTTGTGGGTTATGATGTAGGTGCAACATACATGTAATTATTAATTACCTAGTGAAAGAAGGATTAAGTTGTTGTGATTTTTTTGAACTCATGGAAATGTGAAATAAATTTAGGTTGTCATTGTACACACATAATGCCTGTAAAATCAATGGTCTTGAAAAAAATTGATTGACTCTCAATATTTTTGACGATGCAAAATCTTAGGGGTAAAATACATCCCACGAGATGATTTTCCATATTTTATTTTACAAAAAGGAATGTCGATTTTTTTTTTCAAAAAATGATTCACCCAAATTCCACATGATAAAAATACTTTACTCCAAACATCACCAAAATTGCCCAAAACCTACTTAAAATTATCATAGATTTGAATATTATTACAGAGTATCCACCCATGTTTAACGTCTAGGAATGTAATAATTGGTAATATTCCAAAAGGTTTCTACACTTCAATAAAATTAAATGAATCCCTAAAATTTTTCTCATTCTTAACATTGATGGTGTGGAAAAATGTCTCCTCCATTCGTCATAATTTGTGCCAACATCAAGGTTGTCAGACGACAATACTAACTCTGACAGTTCATTTGAGATCCATGTAGACGATCCCTCCCATAGCGCAAAACTATTATCTCTCACATTTCATAGTCATCCCACCCATTTTCGAGGCCATTCCATCGTAACACAACTTATCTCCCTCCATCTTCATTGTCCTCACGCCCCTTTTAGAGAGCATTTTTCATTTCTTTTCCCTCTCTACGACCATTCAAATGATCTAGACCCATGTTTCTTCAACAATCCATGGACACCACAAATATTGCAGATATTGGCCTTGCAAGGGTATTAGCACTGCTACACAATCAACATGTGACACATTTGTGGTCTCCACAGAGCTACAACGCAACATGGTTCGAGCTCTTGGAAACACCAACTCTACGATTTAACAACTTAACTTGATTGTTCTAGATTTTGTTGTTAACTCTGTTTCTCTCTCCTCCCATGATAGACGTAACATTGTAGATATCGTATTCATCACATCATACCAAGGTATACTAAATTCATGGATGGCTTATGACCATACTTGGTATTCCTTCCATACTTTCCTCAATGCATTGTTAAGAGCACAAAGATAACATCCTTCCCATTGATATGGCTCTACCCACTACTCCATTATCTTTATGCTTCCCTCCCACACCATTAACCACATGTTCCTTCCTTCCCTATGTTGCACCTCTTCTGAGATTCACTATCAACGCCATGGGCCATCCTTCAACACCACTCCTACTATTGCATCGTTGATCAGTAGTTCTCTAGGTCTAAATTCATTGAGTTTGAATATATTCAATAAAACATGTGGTAGTATCATTCTCCTTGGGGAATTATCATAGCTATATATGTTGGCCGTGGTCTCTCCTCATCATATTGCATCCAACATGTGTAGTACATTAAGGTATTCTGGTATATTCTCCCTAAATAACAAATGATTTTTTCAACTTTTCTTATCGTTGGTTATTAAAGTCTTCTTTTCTGAAGAGCGTTCACCAAAAATGTGTTTATATTCCAAGGAGCATACAAAATATTACTATCCTCAAGCCCATGGCTACATCAAAAGAAGATAAAGTTTTTATGCCTGTGGTTTTGTGTATTATCCGATACAACTATGGTGTTCCCCTTAAGATATATGTTGTGGTTGCACACGCTGTCATTAATACATGCAATTATTACAGCAAAAAAATTAATTCATGGTTGTGTCAATGCCATGTTTACAACTCTATATCCATGGGTTCTATTTTCTTTATTTAGTCGATGTTGATGTGCATATGATTCTTTATCTGGTTAGGTAGCACACATGTTCATGCAAGTGCACTAGTCAATGCATCCATAAGCATAGTAGAAACTCACCATGAAGCCCTTATATTGAATGCCTTTCAGCAAAATGATTCTTTTGGTATATTTGAAAATCAATGAGAGGATTATATCCAATGTAAGAACATATATTGTTCTATATTTCTAAGTGTTATAGACGAAAACGATTCTTTTCCTCAAGTGATTCTTAGAATACCAAGGTCCTTAAGCGAGGTTTGACTGGTAAACTTTCGTAGGAGGTTGTTTTTCCCTTCCAGATGAGGCTCCACTAATCAATTAATTTGTTCATGCAACATTAAAATGGGTTGTATGTAGGAGGATTAGTATTATGTCCATTTCATTTTATGTGCGTTATTATTTCCTACCAATTGCAGTCCCCTTTTGTATGTGTTGGTCATTCTATATGCTTATTAATTTCAGTAAACAAATAGAGTGCTCAATATAAATTGTCAACCCAGGAAAGTCTGTTTGTTTCAAAGGTAACTAAAAATATTATATGCATAAACAATTCAGTCACCGACTAATTAAATAAATATCATTCACCCTACATAACTTATCAACCAACTCAACTCCCTGTGAAAGACAATCTCAATTATCAGTCTAATAACTCAAGGGATTTCTATTTCGTACAACATTAATCCTATAACAACTAATTTAAGAAGGAATTAACTAGATTACTTTTATAGGAATTTAAATCCTAAAATATCAAATTAAAAGAAATATAAACTATCACCAAAATATTCATTTCATGACAATAATGATCTATCTACTTTAGCAAATTCTAGGAAAGATAAATAACAATAATACAGAGGAGCTGAGCATGACTATAACAACAATACTAATTAGCACACTTGCATAGGAAATACAACTACTTTACATAGCTATGTTGTCAGGAATATTGCAACTTCTGCAGATAGAAGTTTTTCCTCTCATCTGAATGGTTCAGATCCAGAACAAATAAGTGAACGACAAAGGGTGAAAACCTTCCATGAATGTTGTAAACACCTAGAATAACGTTTTGATGACGAACCTATGTACCTGCAGAACATGTCAAACAAACAAGGACATCAAATCTACCAGAACATTATCTACACATCCATACTAGTGACTAAGGAATCCAGTAACATATACATGCGAGATCAGTACAACATATATGTGGGACGAAAATCAGCTTTGCATTAAGAAATCAATGAAAGAGCTTACAACCATGTGCCTTAGTGTTGAAAAACAAATCCACAAGACAAAAACCTCATCCCCGATAGCTCCAACTTGCTTTCTTGTGCTCTCTAATGGATTAGGCCAGATAGTCAATTCAACAGTGCAACATTACCATTCAGTTCTCCCTCAACTATGGGACATGAGCTTGTATTTATAGGGATCAATGGATAGGGATAGTTGAGAGAATTGTGGGTGAGGTGTCCATAAGTTTCTACCAAGAGGGATCTGAACTCCAACCAACCCAGATTGATAGGGATAAGGCACGACACAAGGCTCAGGTTCTAGAAGCCTTGAGAATCCTCTTTTTTTTCCATTTTTACCAAGGGTACCACTTATATACCTTTATGACAGAGAAGTGAAGGGTAAGAACCACTCCAAGAGAAAATTCCATGTGTGGTGGCACCACTTATCTATAATAGGGCTCGAGCAATGCTGTATAAGGTACTTCCCATCAGGTAAAGGGAAAAAGTGGTGCTAGGGTTTTTTTATGTAAAATTGACATCCAGAGCACTATTTCCACTCCAAGTTTGGGATTTAGGGAAAACATAGATGTTAGAGATATTATCACATGATGGTGATAGGATTTGGGTATAACAAAATGCCCCCAAAAGCATGAGGCTTAGAGGGATATGATAGGTGAGAGCTTTGAGAGAACAAGTTATCACTTCGAGGTAAGAGTTAGCTTGATCGAAGAGTGTCATCGAGTAGGCATCTGCAATACATCAATACTTTTGACTCATAAATAAGTGTAACCAACTCATGGATGTAGACCAATGCAAGGCAGATACATGAGAGGAATAAGCAACCATGGCTACTAGAATACAGCGCAGATCAATGTGATAGAGGACTCAAACTTGGACATAGATACCAGACATACAACATAGATCTATGTCGTACAGACGCAAATTTGAGCATAGCCACGACCATAAAAATGTGGATCCATTCTTGATATACAAAACTCCATCACAACATAGGGAAAGCAGTGAGTGTTAAACAAGTACCCAGGGTCTTCATCTCGTCTTCCACAAAGTACGATTCTATCCATGTGATTACAATGTTATGAAGTTGAACATGGTAGAAACCACTTGATTACCGACCAATGATGTGAACCATTAACAAGTGCAAGGGAGATCACCATTGATGTAAATGATTCCCAAGGTACACTAGTACAATCTACTGAGTGTGAATACATTTTTTGATGTTGAACACCCAGTCGATTCTATCGATCAAAGGCCAATGATGTGAACCTATGTCAAGAGCGAGAGAATCTGTCATTGAGGCATACAGATCTCAAGGTACAAAATTTTGTTTCTAGGACTATTTCCCGGATGATGAACTAACATCAACAAGAATAGTCTCATTGAAGGAGGTCCATGATGAATCCCACATCGATGACACAAAACTTGGAACAAAAGTTCTAGAATGATGTGAAGGAAATAACCCTAAGACAGACTCAAAAACTATTGACACAGAGGTTGTTTTGACTGCAGAGATAAACTCTTTGAACTTCCCTTTGAACATTCAGTGGCATGACTAAAGACTTGGAAGCATGAATAGACCAAATAAACACACAGTGCAATGGTGGACAATGCATTCTTTTGAAAAGACTCAAAGGAGTGACATGACTCATGAAAGTGGATCATCTTGGAAATCAGCTGAATACCCAATTGACTGAAATGATATGCAGACAACTGCCATGTTCAAAGGTAATGACAAACCACAATTTATTTTCAAAATGATTCCCTTCCCTTAATTCCCCATCATGATTGATGAGTTTCTCTTTTCATTTTTACAAGTTCAAAGAGGGTAATAAACACTCATTGTAACTCATCCAGAGACAATCCAAACTCATATGTTTTACGAACCTGAGAGAGGACAGGTTTGTTCCCAAAAGAGGGTCTCTCAATGTTTAATTTAATGAGTCCAATGAAATCTAACTCGGTATTGTTCACATTTAGAGAGTCTAAATGACGATGGAAGAAGACTCCATAGGGTCCTTTTTTGTATGATTTAGTCTCTAGGGCCCGAAAATGTATAAAATAATACTTGAGAGAACTCTTCCAGTCATGATTGGCTAGAGTGTTCATTTTTCATAAATAGTTCATCTAAACTGAAAAAGTGATAACCTACCATCAGATGAATGACTCTTCAAGTAGTTTAATGAGCGTGAAGAAGACAATATCGCTTGATAATCTTTTCGTATTTAAGAAGCCCGAAAAGAGTTTAAAGAAGACTCCACTAGGTCTCTTTTCATGATGAGGGATTTTACGAATCTAAAAAGAATCAAAAAAGGACTCGGACCTTTAATGGCAAGACCTATAATGCTTATAAAAGTTATGTAAATAGTAAAAAACAAAACATTTTACCATTTAGCAATAGCGGAGAGCCTTTGGAGAAGTTTCTTGGCCATATCTTTAGTTGGTGATTCTGTGAGCATCTACTGTCAAATTTACATGTCGCCACTTCCAGGTGAAAGCTTGAACCTTGATCTTTAATTTTATGCTTTCATTTTTTATTTTTGGGGGTGTTTTGGGTAGTTTGCACGAGCCCTCAAACCTTGAATGAATGCACCACTCTTATCCCTTGCGGGATAAGCAGTACCCCATAGGAACTGTGCCTAGAACACTTCACTCAGGCAGTGCCACCGACTATCCTCAATGAGACTCAAGAGGTGCCGGCCATGGGTAAAGAAAAACATATGTACAAGGCAAATTAGCTAAATTTTTATGCTTTGAAAGGTTGATGATGTTTCTAATTATCCTTATGATTTTTTTTGGCAGGTTTTTGTCAAAAAAGGTTATTTGAAAGAGAGGCCACATGATAATGATGATGCATTTTCCAAAAGAAACACAGGATGTATAGCTACGTTGAGGGACTGTGGTCTTCTAAATTTTTTCCACACACCCAGCATGGTGTCACATGAGCGTTTATTGGAGTATATTCTTTGTATGTGGAATCCAGAGCAACAGTATTTTGAGGTGGGTGCTCATGTGTTGAAAATTGAAGTAGAAGACATCTACTTCTTGACAGTTTTATCGAGACGAGGTGCTCCCATCTCTTTTACTAGTTCCCGTGGAGGGGACATCACCACCCAGGAATTAATAAATCGCCATTGTATCCTCGAGACTAGAACATCAGGGAAGAAAATTCCCATCAAAGAAGTGGTGGATGGCCCTCTTCGCACAGTCCTATTCACCATGCAGAGAGTGGTAGGGATCCAAGGGGTTCATCAGGATTCTAGAGCATATATGCTCCACACTATAGAGGCTATGGCATCCACAGTTGTCAATTGGGTGGAGGCTCTACTACCGATTTTCAAATATCAACTGACCAAGTGTCGACAGGGTGAGCAGAAGCAGTTTGGCTTTGGATCCATTTTAGCATGTTTCTTCTTTGAGCGGGTTCTCCATATGAGATCCTAGGTACTATTCGAATAGTTGAGGGTGAGAGACCCTTGCATGCTAAGGTGGGTTTAGGTTATGGCCCGCACAGGGGTAGGTAGAGGAAAGGTGAAGTTCAAAGACCCATTTTTCTGATGGCTAAGTGACCAGCTCCTCATGGTTGAGGACTATGCATACGTGGGTACCGAATTCAGGGGTGACCCTGACCTACCGCTTCCACCTGGTGCACAGTGGGGTGACATTGGTAAGAAACAAAACCCTAAAATGGTGCTTGTTTTTTTATGTTTTAATGTTTTATATTTTTTAGGTGTAGTAACGAGACTAGACAGGTGAGCCGAAGCTATTTTTGTTCCATAGAGAGATGATGTGATGGGGGAGCTAGAGGCTAACTTGGAGAGGTTAACTCTAGCCATACTAGATTCCTCGATCGATGACCTCCCACCGAGGTACCAAAGGCCCACTACAAGAGTACCGGGTCACTTCGGTAGACTGCTACGTCGAGTAGCCCAGGTGATCATGTGTTACCATGAGCATCACTAGATGATAGGCTACATGATGTATTACTAAAAGATGATAGATAGCTTTAGGATTTTTGTACGATGATAATTTTCCTGAAATCCTAAGCACTTCAGATGAGGAATCGTGACCTATTTTTTGTAAAACACTTATATATATATATATATATATATATATATAGAGAGAGAGAGAGAGAGAGAGAGAGAGACTTTTAATTTTGGTGTTTATATGTCTCAAATGGAAAATGTATTTATATGAGTTTTATGTGTCTTTTACAGTTTATTTACAATGAGCCATGTTTGATTTTTACGTCATGAATGGGCAATATGTGAGTCTAGGATGTAATTTTCCAATGAGTTGGAAACTATATTGTCTTCCCTAGGGATATTCCTATAGGTAATAGCTTCAAATGACCTCTAAAATAAATGTACCCTACAGAATAGACGAAGAAGCACAAGATTCATGATGGTATAGACATGATTTAAATGGAAAACCACTAGTTGTGAGTCCATCAAAACTACCAAGTTACGAACATCCTGGGAGGAAGCTTTAGTCAGAAGACCTATGACTGCTTCATACTCGGTGATATTGTTGGTAGTGGGACCAATAAAAACTGCTCTTGAAATGACCAAATCATGAGCTAGGGAATAAAGAACCCAAGCAGCAGAGGCGAGATTCAAGGTGTGGCAGCAAGCACCATTAGCGAAGCCATAGAAGGCCATCTATTCTGCACGACCAAAACATGGTATAAATAGATACTAACACTAAACACAAAACCATATTGAAAATAATTAAGCATGCTAAAAGTCATGAAATATACATATATACAAAGTACCATATAGGAAATACCTAGGCATAGTACCTCTTCAAGCACAACCCATTACGAGGTTGTCCTAAGGGGATTCCATCATAGTCCGTGAGCTCATAGGCCCTTTTCTCTAGAACTTTGAAAATAATGAAAGGAACATATGACATGGATTCGAACTTCCCTTTACCTAGTTTGTCATGTTTTTTATCATAGGTCAAAACTAGGTCACTTTGTTAAAGGCATGAGGTTGGACAAACTTGTCATATTGTGCCTTGATGCATTTCTTGTGTGCCTCATTAGCTAAGGAAGCATCTCTTCTAGTTTCTTCAAGGTTATTCAACTAGAGAAATATTTCTTCCTCTGTGGAAGTGTCTAGGAGAAGCTCAATGGCAAGTTTCAAGGATGGAATTTGACAATGAATAGGCAAGACAACTTCTAATCCATAGACAAGCTGGAAGGGTGTAAAACTAGTAGTGATTTTTACTGAAGTCCTGTAAGCCCAAAGAGTAGAGAAAAGAATATGGTTCCAGTTGGATTTATGGTCTCCAACCTTCCGGTTCAGCATTGTTTTCAAAACTTTGTTAATGGCCTTGACCTAACCATTAGCTTGCGGATAATAAGGCGTTGAGTTTTCATGATGAAAACCTAGCTTGACACTTAATTCCTCCATCATTTGATTACGGAAATGTGATTAGTGATCAATGACTATGGATTGCAGGAATCTGAATCTTTCTATCACATGATTGAACAAGAAGAGAGTGGAATTCTTACCGTCCTTTGCATATGTAGGCATGGCCTCATCCCGTTTTCTAAAATAATCAACGGCTACAATGATGTAACCATGCCCCCTGGATGAGGTAGGCTTACAATGCATATAATTGATCCCCCATTTAGCAAAAGGGCCAACAACATTGATGAGGTGTAACAAAGCAGGGTGGGCGCACTTTTTCGGGTAGAACTGTTGGCGGGCATTTCTTAACATCCTTGTGACAATCTTTAAAGATTGAAGGCCAGAAATAGACAGCATGAAGGATTTCCTGGGCTATATCCATCCCAGATAGATGACCGCCACATGCTCTAGAGTGGCATTCATCCAAAACTTGTTCTTCTTCTTCATGGGTAAGGCATCACCAGAGAATGAAATCGATACGACATCTATACAAAGTGTCATTCAAGATGAGGTAGTATTGTGTGTGGTGACGGATACGGTGGCGATCATCATGGGATAGAGTGGGCTGAAATCTCTGTGTCTGGAGATAAATGAGAAAATATCCATACCATGGGGAAGTAGTGCTTATCAGAAACATGAATTCATCCGGGAATGAATCACTGGGCTCAAATTTCATCGAAGCATAGGGAATATCACACATTAGCTCAGCAAAGACCAAGTATTTCTTTGACATAGCTTTGGAAAATTCCAGATCAAATTCCTGTAGTATGACTATCCATCAGGAATATTTTCCCTCGAGCACCTGATGAGTTAGGATGTAATACATAGGGTTCTGGTCTGCCAAGACGGTGGTTGTGCAGAGCAAAATGTAGCGACGAAATTTATGAATAGAAATGACCATGGCCAATGCTAATTTCTTCACGTGTGAGTATCGAGTTTCGGAATCCATGAGATTCTTACTAGCATAATATATCACATGCTCCTAACTGTTGGGATTTTACTACACTAAAACCATAGCGATGGTAGTAGTGGAGGCAACAATGTATAAGAGAAAACCCTTTGAAGAATCCGGGGGGTGAATCACGGGTGAGTGAATCAGAGCGTGTTTGAGAATATCAAAGGCCCGTTGGGCTTGGTCATCCAAAACAAACGGACTGTCCTTCTTGAGGAGACGCATATAACCGTATGTTTTTTCTGCAAAATTGAAAACAAAACAACAGAGAAATTTTTGTTTCCCTTGCAAACTTTGGAGTTCTAAGAGGTTGGCTGGGGCTATTAGGGCTAGAATAGTGGCAATTTTCAATGGATTTATCCAGATTCCATCCTTAGAAACCACAAAACCTAACAGACATCCCATCTCAACGCAAAAAACACATTTATGAGGATTGAGCCGTATGTTATAATGATGACATCTTAGGAAAATGTCTCTAAGATGACCAAGATGGTCCTCTCGTCACTGTGAATGGCCTGAGAGGTCATCAAGGTACGGTTCTGCAATATGTTTGATATCGTGAAACACATAGGACATAGCACACTGGAAAG
Source organism: Pseudotsuga menziesii (assembly GCA_001517045.1). Taxonomy (NCBI): domain Eukaryota; kingdom Viridiplantae; phylum Streptophyta; class Pinopsida; order Pinales; family Pinaceae; genus Pseudotsuga; species Pseudotsuga menziesii. The sequence goes on from LPNX010517132.1 coordinate 15,525, forward strand.
TGGCTCCAACATTTTTCAGGACGAATGGTAACTTCCTATATGCAAAGGTTCTCCATGGGAAAATAAATGTTGTCTTGTGCTAATCGGTGGGTAATATCTCAATTTGGTTATAGCCTGAAAAGCCATCCATAAAGGAGAAGATGACACTTTTGGCACATTTGTTGATAATCTGGTCGATATGCAGAGTGGGAAAGTTGTCTTTGGGACAAGCTTTGTTCAAATCTCTAAAATCGATGAACACGCTAATAGTTCCCTACTTTCTATTGATAAGGACGACGTTTGATACCCATTTCGTTAGGGGTATGGGATAAATAAACCCTTCTTTTAGAATATTTTCTATTTCATCTTTGATAGCTGTGACTTTCCATGGATGGACTTGTCTCAGTTTTTTCCTGACAGGTTTTGCAGTGGGATATGTTTTTATTTCATGAACCATAATGGATTGGTCTATCCTAGGAATTTCTTCGTAGGACTAGGAAAATACATCTTAGAATTCTCTGAAAAGTGCTCTATATGCTTCAGATTCTTCTGCTGAGCAGTTCTACCCAACATGAACATGCTTAAGCATGCCAGTCTTGGATGATATGTCAATTAGATTTGTTTGAGTAATGTTGCATAGATTTCCTTCAGATTCCATTTTCTGCAACAATATAGGAGTTTGAGGTGTTTTGACAATATCTGTAGTAAAAAGGGATGAAAAACCATGGTCTACCAAATTGGTGTTGGGGAGGAACGAGGATATATGGTGATGATCCTCCCATATAGGTTCATTCGTACTCATGATCTCCATAATGGACTAATCAGAGGGAAAAGTCTAGGATAGATAATCTAGAGTAGGAAGAGAGGGTTCTAACCAGTAGGGTACATGGTAAGGGTCCAAAGCCACTAGATGAAGGTCATCAGTGTGGTCATCAAAAAGGGTTTGAATAGCATTATACATTGCTTCATGCGGACTCAACGAGGTGGAATCAACAATTTGTTTTCCCTTGGGATCATAATAAAGCGAAGAAATCATATTTACTATCACTGTTACTGTGTTGGGAGAGGGTGATGGAAAAATCCTCATGAGGGGAGAATCCTTCAGCATGCCTGCCCCAATCGACTGGTAAGGAGGAGGGGACTGGCCTAACATAGGGATGTTATTATCCGTAGGGGTGGAAACATCCCGTGTATAGAAATCGATTTCATCAATGGTTACAATCTTCCCTAGATGTGGAAACTGGAGGGTGCGAAATACCATCACAGCGACAACAGTCATGGCATAAAACCAATTTCTTCCTAGTAGGCTATTGTAGTCTAACAGGGCATCTATCACTTCCACTTGAATGGAAACGGTTTTCCCCCAATACTGACTGAAAGGGCTGGTATGAGACCATGGAGCTAGAAACCTCATCCATCAAAGGATTTTAGAGTCGTCGGTAATGTTACAAGTTCAAGAGAGCCAATAGCTTTCCAACAAGATAAGGACAAAACCGAAGTTTAAGCTCCTTCATCTAAGACAGTTCTAAAGACCTTTTTTCTGACTACTTTCATTATGATTTGGAAAGTGAGTTTATGAGGTATCCTAGGCTTATAGTTCTTGACATTAAAATGAATCAAATTATTGTTGTCCGAGTGTAAAGCTCCTAACGGAGTTAACAAGTTTTTGCATTGCATAAGACAACTTTGGAGTAGTTAAAAGGTAGATATTGCACATTGTGCCTGAGCAAGACTCTTCAACTACATTATAAAACTGGGCATCTCGGGCATTAGTATTAAAAACAACCTTCCAAGAACACCTTTGGGTGGACACAAAACCATGTCAAGATTATGTTTCTCAATGGTTAGGGAACCAGTAGACGAGGGCTCGGGAGAACCAGTAGAGGGAGCTTTTCCTGAAGAAGAATTGTCTGTGGGTTTGTCATAAGTCTAACTTCAAGTTTGTAAATTAATAGTGTCTAAGGACATCATGCAAAATTCCTCTGAAGAAGTAGAATTTCCCTGATTAGACATGTAGTCTATCAGCTGTTGTTGAGAGGGAAAATGATCCGTGAGAACTGATGGCATGGGATTAGTTTTTAGAAATTGATTAATTTCTTCATGATAAGGACACTCCTTCATGAATTTGTAACCTCTGCATAGCAGACATGGATATTTTTCTTTTCTCTTCGCTTTATCGTTCTCATTGGTCGTTGGTTTCGGATTCTCCTGCAGGTTTCCAAGTTTTTAGTTTTTTTCTTTACCTTTCTTTTTATGGTTTTTGGGAATTTGTGTACTCTAAATGGAGTTTACCTCAACTGAAACCTTGGGAGTTGAAGGAGCAGGGGTAGAAGTATGGGGTTAGTTGGTAGGTTTTTCTATCGATATGGGACTCGATTGAACCAACAATCCCATCAACAAGGGTTTTTGCTGGTGGCTTGGTAGGATCAGTGTTTGGGCGAGGAGCTTAAGGGATCAAGTCATACAACATTCTAGACTAGGAATATACCAATTCCAGATATTGGGCTTGACTAATGGCTTGATTTTCAATAATGGCACCACCCATAGCCACATCTCGGGTGATTGGAGGCAACAAAGATTTAGTAAACCAATCATATAGCAATTGATCTGAGATAGGAGCATTGATATGTCTTCTCCACCTTCTACACTCATGGATATGGTCCGATATGTGCATGGAGGTGTTCTAATGCAGAGAAGTTAAGATATATGTACCCTTTTCATAGCAGATAGGAAGCTGAAAGTGTGTAAGAAACATAGTTGCCAAAGAACCAAAATCCACAAATGAATGTTGTGAAAGTTCAAAGTACCATTTCATGGCCGTACCAGTCAAAGTTCATTGGAAGAGTCTTAAATGAACTGAACCATCCCTTAGGGAGTTCAAGGAACACCACAAATGGAATATCATGACATCATTTTTGGGATCATCTCCCTGCTTTCCATCGAAGTTTGGAATGTCTTATGGTAACTTTACTGGAATAGTAGGCGACAATGGGTGATGTCGAATGGGGTCATTAATCAACTTGGACAAATCAGGAAAGTCCAAAGTTGCTAGGAAAGGTAACTGGCAATTAGGCTCTATGTACTGGTAGTATTGATAAGGCATATAAGCACTAGTAGGACCATAAGTAGACTGATATACAGGTTGTTGAAATGGATTTTGTGATGAAGAACCACCGGAAGATCCACCTGCAAGGGGTTGATTTCCAGAATCAGGACTGTTAGGACCACCGGAGCCTCCAGGAGGAGGACCACTAGGGCCTCCTGGACGGCCAAGACTGTCGCGACCACCAGTATAGCCAGTACCACCAGGACCACCAAGAGGACAACCAACAGATCCTCCAGGAGGAGGACCACGAGGGCCTCTAGGACCCCTGGGAGGAAAACCTCTGGAACCTTCAAGACCACTAGGAGGAAGGCCACTAGACCCTCTGGGACCATTAGGAGGAAATCCACTAGACCCCCCGGGACCACTAGGACTGCTAGGACCATAAGGAGGAAATCCACCATGCCCTCCAGGACCATTACACCCCCCAAGGGGAGGACCTCTATAAGGTGGTCCTCCGACACTCCCGACAATATGTATATGTATCCCCCCCATAGCTGGCGTGTAGGACCAGTTAGGTTGCCCCCATGGAGTGAAAGTATTACCAGCATATGGAATTCCAGCATGAAGCATTCCTATATGGAATTCCAGCATGAAGCATTGGTAATTGATATTTCCTATAGGTACTTGATTTGCTATGTAACCATACCCCCAAGAGGTTTGATTGGTTATAGGTTGTGCCCACATGGGCTAACCTGAACTGGATGGGGGGTTAAACACATTCATATGGGTAGGAGGAACATAGACTGCAGATTGCTCTATACTAGAGGTCTATCCATTACTAGCTACAATTCCAGTGACAAGTAATGTAGGTCATGCCAGGGTTTTCCTTGCGGCACTAGAAGGTATTGATGAAACAGGAATTGTATGTTTTTCTCCAGGTGCAGAAGACGTGGGAGGATTTGGAAAAAACGTAATATGGGAGGTGGTGGGGTTGGTGGTTTGACCTGTATTATGATGACTCTTAACGCGATTTAGAATAGGTTCAATGGGTTTCATAGAATCAGCAAGTGAGAGATATCTAGTAGGCCAAGGGTCCGTATTACAAGGAAACATTGTCGAGCGAGGTGGTGGTGTACCAAAAATGTTATCTATTTTCTTTTCAAGGTCTCTTGCATGGAGAATGGATTCCTAGTATTGTCTATGTTCTTCTTCATTTGGTGAAATTTCTTCAGAAGAGTCTGGATGGGTTCCAAACGAAGCAATGGCCTGTCCCATAGAGGTATCCCAAAACAGAGCATTGGGACCATAATCTGGAAAGGTAGTATCATTAACATGGCCGTCTATGGGAGAATGGAAAGAAGTATTACCCCTAGAAGGTTGCTGATCCAAGGGAGTACCGTGCGAAGGATATGGATGTCTACTTTCTGTAACCACATTTTCTCCTACTTGGGAGTTGGTAGCAGCTCCTTGGTTGATAGCTTCCATAGGATCTTCTCCTGAAGCAAGATTAAAATCAGGTGGCAAGCCCCGTACTCTTTTGGACCGTCTCAATTCAGACAATTTGTATAGTTCCTATCTAACCTAGGGTTTCAAAACTAGAAAAAACACACCAAATACTCTCCTACTCAAGCTATAGGACGAACAAGCAAAATTAAATGACAGGGGGGGGTTCAGATAGTCAAGTTTCTCTCCAGGATTATCAAGACTGTATGAGCTTCACAAGTAAATCCAAGACAGAAATTTTTTTAACTCGGTTTGGAAAAAGGTATCCTAGTGGGGTCTCTCGATATACCTAAGGTATGTGGGAGCTCAAATCGGTAGTAGTGCTATCTAATGCACAATCGTTCACAAGGTTCCTTCCTATATACAATCGAGTGCGTGAAGTACCTTTCAATATACCTCAAGGGTACGTGAAAGGCCAGTCGATATACCAACAGTACGTGGAAGAACCACGCGAGTCCCAGGATGTAGTGCAGACAATCAATGACAACTCCTATGCTTAACAATGCATGAACACGTCTCTAGCCTATCACTCAAATTTATATGTGAATTTTAATCCTATAACTAGAATTAATTTTAAAGTGGACGGTTAGGTGAATGCATGGAATTTTGATAGAAAAAGTAAAACCAGGTAGATATGTAAATGCAAATATTTCACTTTACTGTTCGAGGTATGCCTACCTGTGGGAGGGAGAGAGAGTATTTTCTTTTCATTTTGAAAGCGAAAAATTCCCAAATATCTATTTTGAACAAATAAAATAAAAATACAAGAAACACATTCCAAACTCATTTTTCCCTTTTTGAAACCAATGAGATGGGTAAGAGTCTCTTTTCCTTAAAGAAAAACAAAAAGCACTCTACATGCATATGCAATCTATTTTTTCGATTTTTCTTTGAAACATAGATATATCTAACTTAAAACTACACTATTTTTTCTTTTGATGAGATAGTAATAATGCAAGAGAGACAGAAGAACAAAGGGAACCTGAAAGCTTATGAGGCTAATCAGAGATCCAGTGCCCTATGCTTAGTAAAAACTATGACCTAATCTCAACAAAAAAATTCTTTTTAAAAGAAAAAAGAAGTCCTCTATGGAAAAAATAAAATTAAGATGATAATCAAGTGGTCTTTCTTTTAGTCTTAATGAATGAAAAGAAAAGAGATCCAGCTAAAACCTAATCTTCCAATAATTCCTTTTAGAATCACAACCAACAAGCATTAAAGCAAATGAATAATCAACAATCCTAACCTAGCTTTTGAATTCTTTCAATCAAACAAATTTTCACCACAAAATTTTCAATCATGAGCATCTAGATTCAAACAAACAAGCCTGACAGTATAGGGATGAAAGCAAACAAAACGCTACTTTTGCAAAAATGAACAAAAATCAAGTTCTGGAACAAGGCCTACCTGGAACCGTGCTGGAGGGGTCTTTGACAAAGCAGTTCTAGACGAGCACCACTTCTGGATCATTGCACTCAGGCGGTGGCACCACCTATTGCTCACAGGGTTCAGGTAGTGGCACTGCTTATTTCCTACAAGACATGCATGGTTCCCTGAATATATCCAAAACACGAAGAGAACAAGAATTCAAGTCAAAAATTGCTCAGATCAAGATAAAGACTGATGAATTGACAATAAAACAGAGCATATAAAGTCAAAGCAGTTCAGATTTGAACAGATCTGAAAGTTTTAAACCAAACTTCACTAAGTCAAATCGCAGATCTAACTGAAGAGAGTTATAGACTACAGCCTGGATTTGGACAAGTGTTCAAGGACTGAGAAATATCAGATCAACTGAAATTTTCTTTGCTCCCTAGCAGAGTCACCAGATTTGTTGTCAGGAATATTGCACCTTCTGCGGATAGAAGTTGTTTCTCTACTCTGAATGGTTCAGATCTAGAACAAAATAAGTGAACAACAAAGGGTGAAAACCTTCCCTTTTTGTTGTAAACACCTGGAATAACGCTTTGATGATGAACCTGTGTACCTGCACAACATGTCAAACAAACAAGGACATCAAAGCTACCAGAATATTATCTACACATCCATACTAGTGACTAATGAATCCCGTAACATATACATGCGAGATCAGTACAACAGATATGTGGGATGGAAATCATCTTTGCATTAAGAAATCAGTGAAAGAGGTTACAACCATGTGCCTTAGTGTTGAAAAAATCCTCCACAAGGCAAAGCTGTGCTAGGGATTTTTATGTAAAATTGACATCCAGAGCACTGTTTCCACTCCAATTTTGGGATTTATGGCAAACATAGATGTTAGAGATCTTATCACATGCTGGTGATAGGATTTGGGTATAACAGATTTCCCTTCAAATCACGAGGCTTAGAGGGATATGAAAGGCGAGATCTTTGAGAGAACAAGTTATCACTTTGAGGTAAGAGTCAGCTTGATCAGAGAGTGTCATCGAGTAGGAATCTTCAATACATCAATACTTTTGACTCATAAATAAATGTAACCAACTCATGGTTGTAGAACAATACAAGGCAGATCCATGAGAGGAATAAACAACCATGGCTACCAGAATACATCGTAGATCCATGTGATAGAGGACACAAACTTGGACATAGCTACTAGACATACAACGTAGATCTATGTCGTACAGACACAAATTTGAGCATAGCAATTACCATACAAATGTGGATCCATGCTTGATATACAAAACTCCATCACAACCTGGGGAAACCAATGAGTGCTAAAGAAGTACCCAAGGTCTTCGTCTCATCTTCCACAAAGTACGATTCTATCCATGTGATTACAATGTTATGAAGTCGAACATGGTAGAAACCACTTGATTACCATCCAATGATGTGAACCGTTAAAAAGTGCGAGGGAGATCACCATTGATGTCGATCATTCCCAAGGTACCCTAGTACAATCTACTGAGTGTGAATATATTTCTTGATGTCGAACACCCATTCGATTCTATTAATCAAAGACCAATGATGAGAACCTATTTCAACAGAGAGAGAATCTATCATTGAGGCATATAGATCTCAAGGTACTAAATTTTGTTTCTAAGACTATTTCCTGGATGATGAGCTGACGTCAACAGGAATAGTCTCATCGAAGGAGGGCCATCAGGAATCCCACATCAATGACATGAAACTCAGAACAAAATTTCTGGAATGATGTGAAGGAAATAACCATCAGACTGACTCAAAAAGTACTAACACAGAGGTTGTTTTGACTGCAGAGGTAAACTATTTCAACTTCCCTTTGACATCGGGTGGCACAACTGAAGACTTGGAAACATGACTAGAACAGACAAACACATAGTACGACGGTGGACAATGCATTCTTTTGAAAAGACTCAAAGGAGTGACACAACTCGTGAAAGTGGATCGTCTTGGAAATTAGCTGAATACCCAATTGACTAAAATGATATGTAGACAAGTGCCATGTTCAAAGGTAATTACAAACTGCCATTTATTTGCAAAATGATTCCCTTCCCTTAATTCCCCATCATGATTAATAGGTGCCTGTTTTAGTTTTTATGAGCTCAAAGAGGGTAACAAAAACTCATTGTAGCTCATCCGGAGACAAATCCAAACTCATATATTTTACGAACCGGAGAGAGGAGGGGTTCGTTCCCAAAAGAGGGTCTCTCAATGTTTAATTTAACGAGTCCAATGAAATCTAACTCGGTATCGTTCACGTTTAGAGATTCTGAACAACCACGGAAGAAGACTCCATAGGGTCCTTTTTCTTATGATTTAGTCTCTAGGGCCCAAAAAAAGTATAAAATAATACCCGAGAGAACTCTTCCAGTCATGATTGGTTGGAGTGTTCCTTTTTCGTAAATAGTTCAGCTGAACCGAAAAAGCGATAACCTACCATCATATGAACGACTCTTCAAGTACTTTAACGAGCATGAAGAAGGGAATATCGCTCGACAATCTTTTCGTATTTAAGGATCCCGAAAAGAGTTTAAAAAAGACTCGACTAGGTCTCTTTTCATGATGAGGGATTTTACGAGTCTGAAAAGAATCAGAAAAGGACTCGAACATTTGATGCTAATTTTGGAGAGCATGACCAAAGTGTGGCAATAAATGCTCAAAGACTTTTTCTATTTTATGGTAGTACGAAAAAGTCAAAAACAAACTCTCGAAACTTTCACTGCTATTGCTCCTTATCCTACAATGGCTTAAAAAACAATCATTAAACTCACTAATAAACGACATTAAAGGATCATGACTTATAGTTTTCTTGTAATAAATGTTTTTAAAAAAAAACTATAACATGCCAAGACCTATAATGCTTATTAAATTTATGTAAATAGTAAAAAACAAAACATTTTACCCTTTACCAATAGCGGAGAGCCTTTGGAGAAGTTTCTTGGCCAGATATTCAGTTGGTGATTCCGGGAGCATCTACCATCAGATTTACATGCTGTCACTTCCAGGTGAAAACTTGAACCTTGCTCTTTCATTTTATACTTTCATTTTTTTATTTTTGGGGGTGTTTTAAGCAGTTTGTGTGATCCCTAAAACCTTGAATGTGGGCACCTCTCTTATCCCTTGAGGGATAAGCGATACCCCGCAAGAACCATACCTAAAACACTTCACTCAAGTGGTGCCACTACCTATCCTCATTGAGACTCAGGTGATGTCGGTCGTAGGTAAATAAAAACATATGTACAAGGCAAATTAGCTAAATTTTTATGATTTGAAAGGTTGATGATGTTTCTAATTAGCCTTATGATTTTTTTTGGCAGGTTTCCATCGGTTAAAATGGTTATTTGGAAAGAGAGGCAACATGATAATGATGATGCATTTGCTAAAAGAAATGCGGGATGTATAGCTGCGTTGAGGGACTATGATCTCCTGAAGTTTTTCTACACACCTTGCATGGTGTCACATGAGCGTTTATTGGAGCATATTCTCCGTATGTGGAATCCAGAGCAACAATATTTTGAGGTGGGTGCTCATGTGTTGAAAATTGAAGTAGAAGACATCTATTTCTTGACAGGTTTATCGAGACAAGGTGCTCCCATCTCTTTGACTAGTTCCCGTGGAGGGGACATCACCACCCAGGAATTAATAAATCTCCATTGTATTCCTGGGACTAGAACATCAAGGAAGAAAATTCCCATCAAAGTAGTGGTGGATGGCCCTCTTCGCACGGTCCTATTCACCATGCAGAGAGTGGTAGGGAGTCAAGGGGTTCATCAGGCTTCTAGAGCACATATTCTCTATGCTATAGAGGCTATGGCACCCACAGTATTCAATTGGGCGGAGGATCTAGTACTGGTTTTCAAAGATCAGCTGACCAAGTGTAGGCAGGGTGACCTGAAGCATTTTTTATTTGGATCTATTTTACCATGTTTCTTCCTCCATCGGGTTCCCCATATGAGACCCCAGGTAGTGTTCACTTAGTTGAGGGCGAGAGACCCTTGCATGCTGAGGTGGGTTTAGGTCATGGCCCGCATAGAGGCAAGTAGAGGAAAGGTGAAGTTCAGAGACCCATTTTTTGATGGTTGAGTGACCAGATCCTCATGGTTGAGGACTATGCATATGCGGGTACTGACTTCAAGGGTGACCCTTACCTACCCCTTCCACCTGCTGCACAGTGGGGCGACATTGGTAAGAAACAAAACCCTAAAATGGCGCTTATGTTTTTATGTTTTAATGTTTTATATTTTTTAGGTGTAATAATGAGACTTATATGTTTTCATGCAGATGTCAGAGCAGCATGACTTGGGGGATCCTCCCAACTAGACAGGTGATCCAGAGCTCATTTTTTCCATAGGTCGATGATGTGATGGGGGAGCTAGAGGAGAACCTCAAGAGGTCAGCTCTAGACATACCAGATGCCTCGATTGACGACCTCCCATTGAGGTACCAGAGGCCCACTATAGGAGTACCAGGTCGCTTTAGTAGACTGCTACGTCAAGTCGCTCGGGTGATCATGTGTTACCGCGAGCATCACTAGATGATAGGCTACATGATGTATTACTAAAAGCTGATATATAGCTTCAGTATTTTTGTACTATGATATTTTTTTTGAAAGCTTGAGTGCTTCAGATGAGGTCTTGTGACCTATTTTTTGTAAAACACACACACACACACACACACATATATATACAGACTTTTACTTTTGGCGTTTATATGTCTCAAATGGAAAATGTATTTACATGAGTTTTATGTGTCTTTTACAGTTTATTTATACTAAACCATGTTTGATTTTTACGTCATGAATGGGCAATATGCCAGTTTAGGATGTAATTTTCTAATGAGTCAGCAACTATATTGTCTTCCCTAGGGATATGCCTATAGGTAATAGCTTCAAATGACCTCTCTAATAAATGTACCCTCCAAAAGAGATGAAGAAGCATGGGATTATTGATGGTATAGATGTGATTTAAATGGCAACCCACTAGTTGTGAGTCCATCAAAACTACCAAGTTATGAACATCTTGGGAGGCAGCTTCAGTCAAAAGACCTATAACTGCTTCATACTTGACGATATTGTTGGTAGCGGGACCAATAAAAACAGCTCTTGAACTGACCAAATCGTGAGCTGGGTAATAAAGAACCCAAGCAATAGAGGTGAGATTCAAGGTGTGGTGGCAAGCACCATCAGCGAAGCCATAGAAGGCCATCTGTTCTGTATGACCAAAACATGGATAAATAGATACGGACACTAAACTCAAAACCATATTGAAAATACTTAAGCACCCTAAAAAATTGAAGCAATATACATATATACAAGGTACTATACAAGAAATACCTAGGCATAATACCTCTTCAGGTACAACCCATTAAGAGGTTGTCCTAAGGTGATTCCATCATAGTCCATGAGCTCATAGGCCCCTTTCTCTAGAACTTTGGAAATAATGAAAGGACAGTACCACATGGATTCGAACTTCCATTTCCCTAGTTTGTCATGTTTTCGATCATAGGTCAAAACTAGGTCACCTTCGTTAAAGGAATTAGGTTGGACAGACTTTCCATACTGTGCCTTGATACATTTCTTGTGTGCCTCATTGGCTAAGGCAGCATCTCTTCTAGTTTCGTCAAGGTTATTCAATATTTCTTCCTCTGCGGAAGTGTTTGGGAGAAGCTCGAGAGTAAGTTTCAAGGATGGAATTTGACATTTAATAGGAAAGATAACTTCTAATCCATAGACAAGCTGGAAGGGTGTAAAACTAGTAGCTATTTTTACCGAAGTCCTGTAAGCCCAAAGAGCAAAGAAAAGAATATGGTTCCAGTTGGATTTATGGTCTCCAGCCATCTGACGCAGCATTGTTTTCAAAACTTTGTTAATGGCATCGACCGGACCATTAGCTTGCAGATAATAAGGTGTTGAGTTTTCATGATGAAAACCTAGCTTGACACTTAATTCCTCCATCATTTGATTACGGAAATGTGATTCGTGACCAGTGACTATGGACTGCTGGACTCCAAATATTGTTATCACGTGATTGAATAGGAAGAGAGCGGCTGTCTTACCATCCTCTGCATATGTAGGCATGGCCTCAGCCCATTTTTTTAAATAATCAATGGCTACAATGATGTATCCATTCCCCCTGGCTGAGGTAGGCTTACAATGCATATAATCGATCCCCCATTTGGTGAAAGGGCCAATGACAATGAAGGGGTGTAACAGAGCAGGGTGGGTGCACTTTTTCGGGTAGAACTGCTGGTAGGGTGGGCATTTCTTAACAACCTTGTGACAATATTTAAACATTGAAGGCCAGAAATAGCCAGCATGAAGGATTTTCTGGGCTGTACCCATCCCAGATAGATGACCACCACATGCTCCAAAGTGGCAGTCATTCAAAACTTGTTTAGCTTCTTTGTGGGTAAGGAATCACCAAAGAACGGAATCGATACCATGTATTTACAAAGTGTCATTCAAGATGAGGTAGTATTTTGCATGGTGACGGGTTAGAGTGGGATAAAATTTGTGTCTGGAGATAAATGAGCAAATATCCATACCATGGGTCAGTAGTGCTTATCAGGAACAATAATTCATCCAGGAATGAATCACTAGGCTTAGATTCTGTCAAAGCACACGGAAGATCACACATTAGCTCTGCAAAGACCAAGGATTTCTTTGACGTAGCTTTGGAAAATTCTAGATCAAATTCCTATAGGATGACTATCCATTGGGAATATTTGCCCCTAAGCACTTGACGAGTCAGGATGTAATACATAGGGTTCTGGTGTGCCAATACGGTGGTTGTGCGGAGCAAAATGTAGTGATGAAATTTCTGAACAGCAATGACCATGGCCAATGCTAATTTCTCCACACATGAGTATCAAGTTTTGGAATCCATGAGATTCTTACTAGCATAATATGTCTTGTTCTCCTGACCATCGGGATTCTCCTGCACCAAAACCATAGCGATGGTAGTAGTGGAGGCAACAATGTATAAGAGAAAATCCTTTGAATAATCCACAGGGTGAATCACGGGTGAGTGAGTCAGAGTGTGTTTGAGATTATCAAAGGGCTTGGTTATCCCAAAAGAACGAATTGTCCTTATTGAGGAGACACATATAACCATATGTTTTCTCTGCAAAATTGCAAATGAAACGGCGGAGAAAGTTTGCTTTCCCTTGCAAACATTGGAGTTATAAGAGGTTGGTTGGGGCTGGTAGGGCTAGAATAGCATCAATTTTCAATGGATATATCCAGATGCCATCCTTAGAAACCACAAAACCTAACAGACATCTCGTCTCAATGCAAAAAACACATTTATGAGGATTGAGTCGTATGTTATAATGACGACATCTCAAGAAAATGTCTCTAAGATGACCAGGATGGTCCTCCCGTCACTGTGAATGGGCAGGGAGGTCATCAAGGTATGGTTCTACAATATGTTTCATATCATGAAACGCATAGGACATAACATTCTAGAAAGTGGCTCTAGCAATTTTTAGGACGAATGGTAACTTCCTATATGCAAAGGTTCCCCATGGGCAAATAAATGTTGTCTTTTGCTAATCGATGGGTAATATCTCAATCTGGTTATAGCCCTAAAAGCAATCCATAAATGAGAAGATGACACATCTGGCAGAGTTGTCAATAATCTGGTCGATATGTGCATTGGGGAAGTACTCTTTGGGACAAGATTTGTTCAAATCTATTAAATCGATGCAGACTCTAATAGTGCCCTTCTTTTTATTGACAGGGATGACATTCGATACCCATTTCGTCAGGGGTATGGGATAAATAAACTGTGCTTTTGGAATATTTTCTATTTCATCTTTGATAGCTGCGGCTTTTCGTGGATGGGCTTGTCTCAGTTTTTTCCTTATAGGTTTTGCAGTGGGATAGGTTTTTATTTTGTGAACCACAATGGATGGGTCTATCCTGTTGATGTATATGTAACTTTAGAATGTATTATTTTATGTATCTTATATATTGTAACCCGATGTTTATTCTGGGATGTTTCTATTATGTATTTGAGTCATGTTTTCATGCCCCGATGTTCCAATTGGGAGGATTAATAATATGAACAAGTCTTGTCAAGTCATTGTGGAAGTCCCCATAGTTTCGGGGCACTAGATTTATTATACACTCATTAAGGTGTAGGCTCTAGTAAGTAATTGTTAAGTTGGGCTGACATGATTAAGTGCACTTCAAGTGAACGAAAGAATATAAATAGAGAGTGAGAGTCTCTCTATTTATCACTTGTACTACACATCACTCACTTACTCAAGTGTGGCGCATTAGTGAGGAAGGAAATACTAGGACTAGACAGAAGAAGAAGACTACTACTGTTGGGAGTGCATCTTACTATTTTGGGGTCTTACATCTTGTGGTGATTCTATCTTTGAGGAAGTTGCAGGGTTTTCTCCATTTATGGTTTCCCCGATCAAAAACATTGCGTTCATTGTCTCTTGTGTTTGATTGCTGTACTTGTTATTCTCTCAATAAATATCCTAACATAATGCTAGCTTAAATGTTGAAAAACTAACATGGTATCAGAGCTAACCTGAGAAGAAGACACTGTGCAGCTGCGAGAAATAGGAATTCCTTGTTTGTGGACCTTTCTCCATATATTTTCAACAAAAGTAAGGTGGAATTACTCTCCTCCCTAGGGCGCATCTTTCTATCGAAACAGAATCCAATTCTGAGGTTTTTCAGTTTTGGACTTGTCACTGGGGTCGAAAATTAGGGATTTTTACAAAACAGGAATTTTTCAGTCAGCCCAGGCCTGGATTGATCTCCTCCCCAAAATCGAATTTGGGGACAAATTTCAAGGCATTTGGGTGGACAGAACTCCGGAAAAGCAAAACCCTAGTTTGCTCCTAAACCAGCTTTGCAGGATTTCAACTCAAGTTTCAGATCCGACATCTTGAATCTGGTAAGATCTAAAATATTTTGTATTACCATTTGAGGTTCTTATTTAAAGATGTCCAATCATACCAAGCTTTATGAAAAGCTTGAGGGGGTTGATAACTTTCGAGCCTGAAAGTATAGGATCTCCCTGGTCCTGGAAGAGAATGAATTAGACTCCTACATCCATGAGGAGGTTCCAGTTCCAGAGGGAGATGAGGCAAAGGCCTTGCATAAGAAGAAGATGGTTATGGAAAAGAGGATCATTGCTGATTCTATTAAGGATCACCTTATCCCACAGGTGTCCTCTCTCAAGACACCTAAAGCTATGTTTGATGCCCTAACCAAATTGTTTGAAGGAAAGAACATCAATCGGAAGATGACCCTGAGGAACCAACTGAAGAATGTGAAGATCCAAAATGCAAAAAATATCTAGTCTTACTTCACAAGGGTTTCTCAAATCAAGGAACAATTAGAAGCTGTTGATGAAGAAGTGGAAAATGCAGAAATTGTAATGACTACATTAAATGGCCTCCCTAGGACATGGGATGCTTTCATCCAAGGAATTTGTGCAAGAAAGAAGTTGGTCAAGTTCAACAGACTATGGGAAGAGTGCTCTCAAGAAGAAGCTTGAATAGCAGCTTGAGAAGAGAAGATGGGTAGTGAATACCAAGCTCTTATAGCACGTTCCAATACTCACTCCAAGTCATCAAGAAAGAAGACTCATCACTTCAAAGGTAAGCACTCTCACAAAGATAATACTAGAAGAGATGTATTCTTTACTTGTGATGAAGCAGGACACTATGCAAGGAATTTTCCTAACAAATAGAAGATAGTAAATAAGAGCAGCAAAAAAAGACATCATGCTCATGCTGCGGAGGATGATGAACCATCCAGAAAGAGATCCAGATATGAAAGTGAAGATTCTTCAAGAGAGGATGAATATGTTCTGATATCAGCTCTCACATGTAACATTACTCATGGAAGTGATGATTGTCTCATAGACAGTGGTGCTTCCGAACATATGACAGGATTCAAGGAATCTTTTGTAAGACTGTCAGAACATGAATCACCTCACAAGGTGAAACTAGGAGATGAATACCAATATCCAATAAAAGGTAGTGGGGAATCTTCATACAAGCTAGACTCTGGTAAGTCTCTAACAAGGAAAGAAGTATTGTTTGTGCCAAGACTGAAGAATAACCTTCTATCCATTTCAGCATTAGATGCAAAAGGAATGCGGGTGGCATTCGTAGATGGTCAAGTCATCATATGGACAAAAGGAAAGACTATCGATGATGCGGTAGTGATTGGAGAACAAGAAGGAGGCTTGTACAAATTGAAGGGCCATCCATAACAAGACTTGATCCATGACACAGTAGAGCCAAATGAGCTTCAGCATAGAAGGCTTGCACATGTGCATTACAGAGCACTACCTATTGCAAGTAAAGCTGTTGAAGGTCTTCCAGAAATTCAAGCTAAACATGATGGGGTTTGTAAAGGATGTGCTAAAGGAAAGAATACAAAGAAGACATTTCCAAGCAGCGAAAGCAAAGCTAAAAGCATTCTATAAATCATCCACTTCGATGTGTGCGGTCCTATGTCATCAAACTCCCTTAGCGGGTATGCATACTATGTTTCTTTTATTGATGATTTTTCTAGAAAGACATGGATTTACTTTATGAAGAACAAAGATGAAGTATTCAGCAAGTTCAAGGAATTCAAAGCCTTGATCGAAAATCATACTAAAAAGAAGATAAAGACCATTTGATCAGATAATGGTGCAGAATTCACTTCAAATGAATTCAAGGAGCTATGCAAAGAATTGGGGATTAAGAGGGAGTTGTCCACTCCTTATAATCCACAAAAGAATGGGGTTGCAGAACGAAAGAATAGAACTATTATGGAAGCTGCAAGAGCTATGCTTCATGATCAAGATCTACCTATGCATCTTTGGGCTAAATCTGCCAGAACAGTGGTGTATGTATAGAACCGTACTCCACATAGAGTACTCGAGAACAAGATTCCTGAAGAAGTATTCTCTGGCAAGAAACCAGAAGTCAGCCATCTCAGAATATTCGGCTGTCCTGTGTACATACATATTCCAAAAGAGAAGAGAACAAAATTAGATCCTTCAGGAAACAAGGGCATATTTGTGGGATACTCTGAAAGCTCGAAGGCTTACAGAATCTACTTCCTAGGATACAAGAAGATCGACATCAGTAGGGATGTGACATTTGATGAAGGCACAACTTACAACAAATCCAAAAAGAGACCTACTAAATAACCTTAAGAAGCGGAAGCAGAAGTACCCAGAAGTCATGATACAATCATGGACAAAGAAGCTCAAGAAGAAGATCGAGAGTTCGAGGAACCACAAAGACCTGTAGTTCCACCTCTGGAGAAGAATACTCATAAGAGGAAACCTGCTTGGGTACGTGAACTTATCCAAGGTGCGGAAAGATATGGGGCTCCAGAAGAGAATCACAGAGAAAGAAAGAAGACTAAATCCAATTCTGGGTATGTAGCTTTACTATGTGATTTCATTGATAAAGAACCTTCCAGTTATGAAGAAGTGGCAGAAAAGAAAGAATGGAAGGATGCTATGATCGAAGAATATCAATCAATCATGAAGAATGATGTTTGGGATGTTGTCCCAAGACCAAAAGGGAAGTCAGTTGTCACTTCCAACTGGATCTACAAGATCAAGCATGTTGCGGATGGTAGTATTGAAAAGTATAAGGAAAGATTTGTAGCTCAAGGATTCTCTCAGAAAGAGGGAGTAGACTATGAATAGACCTTTGCACTTGTATCCAGATACACTTCCATCAGATCGGTACCTACTTTGGCTGCAGTGATGAAATGGAAGATACACCAAATGGATGTCAAGACTGCTTTCTTAAATGGTGTAGTAGAAGAGGAAGTGTATGTAGAATAGCCACTCAGTTTTGAGACACATGACAGAGAGTCTCATTTATGCAGATTGAAGAAAGCCCTGTATGTTTTGAAACAGGCACCCAAGACTAGTACGGCAGGATTGATAGCTTTCTATCCAGTTTGGGCTTTACCAAAAGTAAAGCAGATTCCAACCTTTACTAAAAAGTTGAAGATGGCAACCCAGTGATGCTTCTACTATATGTATATGATCTATTTATGACAGGTATAGATGGGTTGATTGCTGATACGAAGAGAAAGCTTGCTGCTGAGTACGAGATGAAGGACTTGGGGATGATGCATTACTTTCTAGGTATGGAAGTGTGGCAGATTACAGATGGAATCTTCCTTGGATAAGGGAAGTATGCAGTAGAGATCCTGAAGAGATTTGGGATGATGGACTGCAATACTATGGCCACATCTATGGCATCGAACCTGAAGCTATTAAGTGATGCTTCATCAGAGTTGGTTGATGCTATGATGTATCGTCAGATGATTGGGTCATTGATGTACCTGACGAACACGAGACCAGACATTTGCTTTGCTGTGAACACCTTGAGCCAATACTTGACAGATCCAAGAAGTGTTCACTTGATTGCTTCAAAGCATATTCTGAGGTACCTGAAGGGTACAATTGATTATGGGCTCAAGTATGATGCAAATCAGAAGATTAACCTGGAGGGTTATGTTGATTCAGATTGGGCAGGAAGTGCCATCGACAGGAAGAGTACTTCAGGATGTTGCTTCAATATGGGATCAAGTGTGATCTCTTGGTTTAGCAGGAAACAATCCTGTGTGGCACTGAGTACAGCTGAAGCAGAGTATGTCGCAGCTTGTTCAGCTAGTTATGAGGCAGTATGGCTGCAGAAGCTACTATCTGATATATTTGATCTCCAGTTGGATGCTATTTGTATACATTGTGACAACCAGAGTTGCGTGAAGTTGTCAGAGAATCCAGTGTTTCATGACAAGTCGAAGCATATCGAGATCAAGTATCAC
>LPNX010517132.1:34368-46082 GCA_001517045.1 Pseudotsuga menziesii
AGTATGTTGCGACGGAGGAACATATAGCTGATGTATTGACGAAGCCATTGGCTAGGTTGAAGTTCGAGTACTTCAGAGAGAGACTTGGTGTGCTCCAGATCGAGGTTCCTTCCAAGGGAAAGTGATGAGACCCATAGCCATTCTGACATGGTGAGAGGATTGGTTCCTTCCATGGTCAGATGTAAGGGCTGAGCCATTCTGTCATGGTGAGAGGATTTGGTTCCTTCCATGTTAGATATGAGTGCTGACTACCATTCTGGGAATGGAGGCACCTGGTTAGTTACCAGGAACACTCAGTCTAGGACTGAGAGAGCCATTCTGACGAGCAGGTCAGATGTAAGGGCTGAGCCATTCTGTTCATGGCTAAAGGATTAAGTTCCTCCCATGTCATATGTGGGTGCTAGCCATTTTGTTGAGTAGGACAGATGTAAGGGAAACTTCCACTCTCCGGGAGAGTGGAGGCACCTGGTTAGTTACCAGGTAGCTTATTCTGGGACTGGGGGCCATTCCAATGAGGGTGTAGGATTTAGTTCCTACCAGGTCAGTTGTTAGTACATGGCCCTCTGACGAGTAGGTTAGATGTAAGTGCAGAAATCTTCTATCACTGTGAGCAGGATACCATTCCATCCTGGGTGAAAGTGTGGAAACATTTCATCACTATGAGTAGGATGTGTTCCCGCCTAGATAGAAGTCTTCCATCATTGTGAGAAGGATGCGATTCCAGCCTGGGTGAAAGTGTGGAAACCTTTCATTACTGTGAGTAGGATGTGTTCCCGCCTGGATGGAAGTGTGCCTTTCTGACGAGTAGGTCAGATATAAGTGCAGATCCATTTCACAGATGGTAGTTGATGTGCCTACCATGCTGGTGAATGTGAGTTCTGGGCCTTTCTGATGTGATTGTAGTTTAATACATGATCATATGTGAGTGCTGGGCATGCCTTTCTGATGAGCAGGTTAGATGTAAGTGCTGGGCGAAGACCTACCTGGTGGCTAGGACCACAACCAGTATGAAAAAGGGCTGGCTCTATAGAAATTCCTATGACGACATAGTACACACATGATGATGACCAGAGATGATCCAGATCGAGCTATGATCCATACCCAGTTATGATGACTCCGAGAGATCCAGATCGAGTGATGATCCAGATCCAGCAGTGATGATCCAGATTGAGAGATGATCCAGATCAAGTGATGATCCAGATCCAGTGATGATGTTCTATGATGATCCAGATAGAGAGATGATCCAGATCCGATAATGAAGATTACTTGAAGACAAAGATGATCCAGTTGATCCAGAGAAGAAGACCAGTGCTGAAAATTGTGTCGAAAGAATACCTTCCTAGTTAAGAGGGATTGTTGATGTATATGTAACTTCGGAATGTATTCTTTTATGTATCGTATATATTGTAACCTGATGTTTATTCTAGGATGTTTCTATTATGTATTTGAGTCATGTTGTCATGCCCTGATGTTCTGATCGTGAGGATTAATAATATAAACAAGTCTTGTCAAGTCATTGTGGAAGTCCCCACAGTTTCGGGGCACTAGAATTATTATACACTCATTAAGGTGTAGGCTCTAGTAAGTAATTGTTAAGTTGGGATGACATGATTAAGTGCACTTCAAGTGAACAGAAGAATATAAATAGAGAGTGAGAGTCTCTCTATTTATCACTTCTACTACACATCACTCACTTACTCAAGTGCGGTGCATTAGTGAGGAAGTAAATACTGGGACTAGACAGAAGAAGAAGACTACTACTGTTGGGATTGCATCTTACTGTTTTTGGGTCTTACATCTTGTGGTGATTCTATCTTTAAGGAAGTTGCGGGGTTTTCTCCATTTATGGTTTCCCCGATCAAAAACATTGTGTTCATTGTCTCTTGTGTTTGATTGATGTACTTGTTATTCTCTCAGTAAAGATCCTAACATAATGCTAGCTTAAATGTTGAAAAACTAACATATCCCAGGTGTTTCTTCGTAGGACCAGGAAAAGACATCTCAGAATTCTCTAAAAAGTGCTCTATATGCTTCATATTCTTCTGTTGAGCAATCCTACCCAACATGAACATGCTCAAGGGTGCCAAGCTTGGCTGATATGTCAATTGGATTTGTTTGAGTAATGTTGCATAGATTTCCTTCACACTCCATGTTCTGCAACAATATAGGAGTTTGAGGTGTTTTGACAATATCAGTAGTAAAAAGGGATGCAAAATCATGGTCTACCAAACTGGTGTTGGGGAGGAACGAGGATCTATGGTGATGATCCTCCCATATAGGTTCATTCATACTCATGATCTCCATAATGGACTCATCAGAGGGAAAATTTTGGGAGAGATAATCTAGAGTAGGAAGAGAGGGTTCTAACCAGTAGGACATATTGTAAGGGTCCGAAGCCACTAGATGAAGGTCATCAGTGTGGTCATCAGAAATGGTTTCAATAACATTGTACATTACTTCATGCAAAATCAACGAGGTGGAATCAACAATTTGTTTTCCCTTTGGATCATAATCAAGCGAAGAAATCATATTTACTATCGTTGTTTCTATGTTGGGAGAGGGTGATGGAAAAATCCCCATGAGGGAAGAATCCTTCAGCATGCCTACCCCAATCAACTGGTAAAGAAGAGGGGACTGGCCTGACATAGGGATGTTATTATCCATATTGGTGGTAACATCCGACGTATAGAAATCGAGTTGCTCAATGGTTATAATCTTCCCTAGATATGGAAATTGGAGGGTGCAAAATACCGTCGATGTGACAGCAGTCATGGCGTAAAACCAATTTCTTCCTAGTAGGAGATTGTAGTCTAATGGGGGATCTACCACTTCCACTTGAATGGAAATGGTTTTTCCCCCAAGCTTGACTAAAAGGGTTGGTATGAGACCATGCGGCTGGAAACCTCATCCATCAAAGGATTTTAGAGTCTTCAGTGATGTTACAAGTTTGGGAGAACCAATAGCTTTCCAACAATACAGGGACAAAACTGAAGTTGAATCTCCTTTGTCTAAGACAATTCTAAAGGCCTTTTTCTGACTAATTTCATTATGATTTTGAAAGCAAGTTTATGAGGTAGCCTAGGCTTATATTTCTCGACATTAAAATGAATCAAATGTCCGGGTCTAAAGCTCCTAACGTGGTTAACAAGTTTTTGCTTTGCGTAGGACAACTTTGGAGTACATCCAAGGTAGACATCACATATGGTACCTGAGCAAGATCTTTAACTACATTATAAAATTGGGCAGCTCGGGCATTAGGATTAAAAATAGCCTTCCTAA
This sequence comes from Pseudotsuga menziesii, assembly GCA_001517045.1. Taxonomy (NCBI): domain Eukaryota; kingdom Viridiplantae; phylum Streptophyta; class Pinopsida; order Pinales; family Pinaceae; genus Pseudotsuga; species Pseudotsuga menziesii. The sequence goes on from LPNX010517132.1 coordinate 37,648, forward strand.
AAATACTCTTGGGTGGATGCAAAACCATGTCGAGATTAGGTTTCTCGATGGTTATGGGACCAGTAGATGAGGACTCGGGAGAACCAGTAGAGGGATCTTTTTTTGAAGAAGAATTGTCTTCTTTCTTGTCTGTGAGTTTTTCAGAACTCTAACTTCGAGTTTGTAAATTAATAGTTTCCAAGGACATCATGTGAACTTCCTCTGAAGAACTAGAATTTACCTGATTAGACATGTGTTCTATCAATTGTTGTTAAGAGGGAAAAGGATCCGTGAGAACTGTTGGCATGGGATTAGTTTTTATAAATTTATTAATTTCTTCACGAAGAGGACACTCTTTCGTGAAGTGGTCACCTACGCATAGAAGAAATGGATATTTTTATTTTCTCTTCCCTTTATCATTCTCGTTGGTGGTTGGTTTCGGATTCTCCTACGGGTTTCCAGGTTTTTTATTGTTTTCTTTACCTTTATTTTTATGGTTGTTGAGCGTTTGTGTATTCTGAATGCAATTTACCTCAGAGGAAACCTTAAGAGTTGAAGGAGCAGGGGTAGAAGTAAGGGGTTGCTGGGCAGGTTTTGTTGTCAATGGGAACTTGATTGAACCAACAGTCCCATCAACAGGGGTTTTTGCTAGTGGCTTCGTAGGATCAGTCTCTGGGAGAGGAGCTTAAGGGATCAAGTCATACAATGTTTCGATTTGGGAATATACCAAGTCCAGATATTGGGCTCAACTAATGGCTTGCTCTTCAGTAACGGCACCGCCCATAGCCACATCTCGGGTGATTGGAGGCATCAAAGATTTAGTAAACCAATCATCTAGCAATTGATCTAGGATAAGAGCCTTGATAAGTCTTCTCTTCCTTCTCCACCCATGGATATGGTCCGATATGTGCGTAGAGGTGTTCTGACGCAGAGAAGTTAAGAGATCTGTACTCGTTTCATAGCAGATAGGAAGCTGAAAGTGTGTAAGAAAGATAGCTGCCAAAGAACCAAAATACACAAATGAATGTTGTGAAAGTTCAATGAACCATTTCATGGCCGTACTAGTCAAAGTTCGTTGGAAGAGTCGTAAATGAACTGAATCATCCATTAGGGAGTTCGAGGAACACCATAAATGGAATTTCATGACGTGATTTTTGGGATCATCTCCTTGCTTTCCATCGAAGTTTGAAATGTTCGATGGTAACTTTACTAGAATAGTAGGCCACGAGGGGTGATGTCGAATGGGGTCATTAATCAACTTGGACAAATATGGCAAGTCCAAAGTTGCTAGAGAAGGTAACTCTTGATTAGGCTCTACGTACTGGTAGTATTGAGAAGCCATATAAGCACCAGTAGGACCATAAGTAGACTAATATATAGGTTTTTGAAATGACTGTTTTGATGAAGAACCATTGGAAGATCCACCTGTAGGGGGTTGATTTCCAGGATCAAGACCGTTAGGACCACTGAAGCCTCCAAGAGGAGAACCATCAAGCCCTCTGGGACCTCCAGGACCATCAGGACCACCAGGTCCACTGGGATCACCAGGACCACTAAGAGGAGGACCACTAGATCCTTCAGGAGGAGGATCACGAGGGCCTCTAGGACCCCTAGGAGGAAAACCTCTGGAACCTCAAGAACCACTAGTAGGAAGGCCACCAGACTCTCCAGGACCATTAGGAGGAAAGCTGCCAGACCCCGTGGGACCACGAGGACCACTAGGACCATAAGGAGGGAAGCCGACAAGACCTTCAGGACCATTAGCCCAGGGGGGTGACCTCCGTAAGGTATTCCTCCAACACCCTCGATAGTATGTATAGGTATCCCCCCATAGATGGCATGTAGGACCAGTTAGGTTTCCCCCGTGGAGTGAAAGTATTACCAGGATATGGAATTCCAGCATGAGACATTCCTATAGGGGTGGGTTGGTAATTGATATTTCCTACAGGCACTTGATTTTCTGTGTAACCATACCCCCAAGAGGTTTGATTGGTTACAGGTTGTGCCCACATGGGATGACCTGAACTGGATGGGGGGTTAACCACATTCGTATGGGTAGGAGGGACATAGACTGCAGATTGCTCTATACTAGAGGTTTTTCCATTACTAGCTACATTTCCAGTGATAGGTAATGTAGGTTGTGTTGGGGGTTTCCCCCGACACTAGAAGGTATTGATGAAGAAAGAATTGGATGTTGTTCTCTAGGTGTGGAAGACCTGGGAGGATTTGGAACAGACGTAATATGGGAGTTTGTGGGGTTTGTGGTTTGACCTAGGTTATGCAAATTCATAGCGTGATTTAGAATAGGTTCAATGGGTTTCATAGAATCAACAAGTGAGAATATTCTAGTAGGCCAAGGGTCTGTATTACGAGGAAAAACTGTCGAGCGAGGTGGTGGTGTACCCAATATGTTATCTATTTTCTTTCCAAGGTCTCTTGCACAAAGAATGGTTTCCTGGTATTGTCTACGTTCTTCTTCATTTGGTGAAATTTCTTTAGAAGAATCTGGATGGGTTCTAAACAAACCAATGGCCTGTCCCATAGAGGTATCCCAAAATGGAGCATTGGGACCATAATTTGGACAGGTTTATTATCAACACTACCTTCTATGGGAGAATGGAAAGAAGTATTAACCCTAGCAGGTTTTTGAGCCAAGGGAGGACCGTGTGAAGGATATGGATCTCCGCTTTGTGCAACCACATTTTCTCCTACTTGGGAGGTAGTAGCAGCTCCTTGGTCGATAGCTTCCATAGGATCTTCTCCTGAAGCAAGAGTAAAATTAGGTGGCAAGCCTCGTCCTCTTCTAGACCATCTCAATTTAGCCAGTTTGTACGGTTCCTATCTAACCTAGGGTTTCCAAACTAGAAAAAAACCAGCAAATACTTGCCTACTCAAGCTACAGGCTGAACAAGCAAACTTAAATGACAGGGGGGGTTTAGATAGTCAATTTTCTCACAAGCATTATCAAGAATTTATGAGCTTTGCAAGTAAATCCAAGACAACCAAAAGGTTAACTCGGTTTGGACAAGGTATCCTAGTGGGGTCTCCTGATATACTCAAGGTACATGGGAGCTCAAATAGGTAGTAGTGTTGTCTAATGCACAACCATTCACAAGGGGCCTTCCTATATACAATCGAGTACATGAAGTACCTTTTGATATACCTCAAGGGTATGTGAAAGGCTGTCTGATATACCGACGGTACGTAGAAGAACCACGCGAGTCCCGAGAAGTAGTGCGAACAAGTAACGACAGGACCTACTTTTAACGACACCCAAACACGTCTCTAGACTATCACTCAAATTTCTATGTAAATTTTAAGCCTATAACTATCCTTAATTTGAAAGTGGACGGTTAGGTGAATGCATGGAATTTTGACAGAAAAAGTAAAACCATGTAGATATGTACATGAAAATATTTCACTTTACTGTTCAAGGTATGCCTACCTACCGGAGGGAGAGAGAGTATTTTCTTTTCATTTTTAAAGCCAAAAATTCCCAAACAACTATTTTGAACAAATCAAATCAAAAGACAAGCAACACATTCCAAACTCATTTTTCCTTTTTTGAAAGCAATCAGATGGGTAAGAGTCTCTTTTCCTAAAAGAAAAACAACAAGTAGTTTGCATGCATATGCAATCTTTTTTTTTCGATTTTTCTGTGAAACATAGATAGATCTAACTTAAAACTTCACTATTTTTTCTTTTGATGAGACAGTAATAATGAAAGAGAGACAAAATAAAAAAGGGAACTTGCAAGCTTATGAGGCTAATCACAGATCCAGTGCGCTATGCTCAGTAAAAACAATGACCTAATCTCAACAAAAAAATTTCTTTTTAAAAGAAAAAAGAAGTCCTCTATGGAAAAAATGAAATTAATATGATAATCAAGTGGTCTTTCTTTTAGTCTTTATGAATGAAATGAAAAGAGATCCAGCTGAAACCTAAGCTTCCAATAATTCCTTTCAGAATCACAACCAACAAGCATTAAAGCAAACAAATAATCAACAATCCTAACCTAGATTTTGAATTATTTAAATCAAACAAATTTTCACAACAAAATTTTCAATCATGAGCATCCAGATTCATACAAACTAGCCTAACAATACAGCGCTGAAAGAAAATAGAACCCTACTTTTGCAAAAATGAACAAAAATCAAGTTCTGGAACAAGGCCTACTTGGAACCGTGCTGGAGGGGTCTTTCACAGAGCAGTTCTAGACGAGCACTACTTCTAGATCACTGCACTCAGGTGATGGCACCACCTATTGCTCACAGGGTTCAGGCGGTGGCACCACCTATTGCTCATAGGGTTCAGGTGGTGGCACCACTTATTGCCTACAGCACATACATGGTTCCCTGAATATATCCAGAACATGAAGAGAATGAGAATTCAAGTCATAAATTTCTCAGATCAAGATAAAGACTGATGAATTGATAATAAAACATAACATATAAAGTTAAAGCAGTTCATATCTGAACAGATTTGAAAGTTTTAAACCAAAATTCACTAAGTCAGATGGAAAATCTGACTGAAGAGAGTTACAGACTGGAGCCTGGATTTGGACAAGTGTTCAAGGACTAAGGAAGATCAGATCAAGTGAAATTTTCTTTTCTCCCCATCAGAGTCGCCATATTTGTTGTCAAGAATGTTGCACCTTCTATGGATAGAAGTTGTTCCTCTGGTCTTAATGGTTCAGATCGAGAACAAATAAGTGAACGACAAAGGGTGAAAACCTTCCCTTAATGTTGTAAACACTTGGAATAACGCTTTGATGATGAACCTGTGTACCTGCAAAACATGTCAAGCAAACAAGGACATCAAAGCTACCAGAACATTATCTACACCCATACTAGTGAATAAGGAATCCAGTAACACATACATGCGAGATCAATACAACATATATGTGGGACGGAAATTAGCTTTGCATTAAGAAATCAATGAAAGAGCTTACAACCATGTGCCTTAGTGTTGACAAACTCCTTTTACAAGACAAACACCTCATCCCCGATAGCTCCAACTTGATCTCTTTTGATCTCTAATGGATTGGGCCAGATAGTCAATTCAGTAGTGTAACATTACCATTCAATTATCTCCCTCAACTATGGGACATGAGCTTGTATTTATAGGGTTCAATGGATAGGGATAGTTGAGATAATTGTGGGTGAAGTGGCCATAAGATCCTACCAAGGGGGATCTCAACTCCAACCAACCCAGATTGATAGGGATAAGGTAGGACATGAGGCTTAGGTTCTAGAAGCCTCAAGAATCCTCTTTTTTCCATTTTTACCAAGGGTACCACTTATATACCTTTATGACAAAGCGGTGAAGGGTAAGAACCGCTCCAAGAGAAAATTCCATGTGCGGTAGCACCGCTTATCTATAACAGGACTCAGGCAGTGTTGTATAAGGTACCTCCCATCAACTAAAGGGAAAAAGCAGTGCTAGGGTTTTTTTATGTAAAATTGACATCCATAGCATTGTTTCCACTCCAAGTTTGGGATTTAGGACAAACATAGATGTTAGAGATCTTATCACATGCTAGTGATAGGATTTGGGTATATTAAGCCAACTATTCACACCGCATTGTTGTAGCAAAACAAAGGAAAATTATAATGATGCAATTATCTAATAACTAATGTTGCAACAATATGAAAATACACCCTAATATAATTCCACACCAAACCAAAATAATTAAAACTAAAACATCTACTAACTCCAAAAGCTTTGTGAGAAGGAAATCCATGACCTTCTAACAGAGATGTCGTTAAAGGCTAACAAAATCTAAGACATGGGAATATTGAGAATCACTACTCCTTTCATTAAAATAATGAAAATAAAGTTTACAATGCCATATCCTTTTGCTACAATCTTTCTTCAATAATTCTAACTCCCTAGCTCAATTTTCCTTCCTATACTTTCACAAAGATGAGGTAGTTTAGGTCCACTAATTTTGGGCATCCATGAAGATATACGATCTTTAGGATGCCGAATTGAAACAGAAACAATTACAACCATTATTACATTAAGGGGTGTGTGCAAGAAGTTGATGGACCTTTTATATGCAATCCTACTTTTTGGAAACATGCTCATGATACATAAAAACACAATGCACTCATGTTATGTAATGCTTGGTTTGGTTACTATCGAGCTTGACATTTCATATGACATGTAGGTTAGGATAAAAAAAACATGCATGTGTTTTATAGTTACAAAATGCACACGCATTTTATAGTTACAAAATGTGTACGCATTATGGAGAAGTAAAATGCGCACACATTATGGAGAAGCAAAACACACATGTGTTTTGGAGAAGCAAAACATGCACATGTTTTAGAGAAGAAAAACATGCACACGTTATGGCAAACCACAAAAAATGGTTTTTGTGCATGGCTAGGGAAATGAATAAAAGCAATAGTTTGCATCGTCAAGACTTAGGACCTATAGTAATATTTTAGCATCATCAAGAACAGCATCTCAAACAACCATGCATAACTTCCCAAGAGCATATTTTTTCTTTGTGTTATAATAAGGAAACCATTAGGAGGTTTTAAGAACTAAGTATGGGTCATAGTCCCTTGAGCATGCTTGAAGGAGGAAACTCAAGAATTATTTCATAAAGGTATCTTTTAAGTCTTGAGGTCCATGAAGAAGGCATTGAAGCTGCACATAGGACCTCACTATGTGATATTTTGCATATAAGAGAGAGTATGTAATGCATTAGAATTCTCTTAGAACTAGAAACATATCCGTAGACATGGTTGAGGGAGGAAACCTAGTCCTTAGGCCCTAAATGAATCCTATAGACATATAGGGCCAAGAAGAAAACCTTGAAAAAACACACATGATCTCTTAAGGGTATCCTCAACCTTTAAGCTGGGATATGGTCATGATTAGGATTTTTTTAGCATTAGAAATGGAGTATAAGGTCTTTATCATGATTGGTACATAAAGCTTTAATTTTAGGTTGTAAACCATCTTTTAGGGATCAAGGTCCATGAACGAAACCTTGAATCACCATAGGTGACCTCTCATCTTAATAGTTTTGTTTTGAACGGGAATATGGGAGCCATCAAGGGTTTCTAAGTACTATGTATGTGTCTTGGGACCTTAGACATAATAAGGGAGGAAACATAGGCCTTAGCCCCTAGAATATGCTTCTATCCATCTAGATCCAAGAATGATGTGTTGAACAACCTCAATAGATGTTTCTATGGTTTCACTTACCTTGAAATGGGGATACATGTTTCCATTAGAATATTTTTATCACTAAGTACATATAGTAGGCCCTTTCACATGGGTAGGGGGGAAAAATTGGACCTTAGGCCTTAAAGGAATTCTTCAACCATTTAGGGATAAAATTGATGCCTCCAACCACCACACATGACATTGATAGTGAATCATTTGAATCTTAATCAGGATATGCATGCCATCATCATTTGTTGAGCACTAGGTATGCATGTCAAGGCCATGGACATGGTCACGAGAGGAAACTATGGCCTTAGGCCCTAACTAAATATTCCAGGCATCTAGGGATAGGAAGGATTCCTTAAAAAATCACACATGGCATCTCATAGATATCTTTGGAATATGGATATGGATGTTAGTAGAATTAGGTGGTTTTGAGCACTAGGTATGGGATCTTTGAGACATGATTGAGGGAATATGATCGTTCCTTAGGACATAATGGAATATTTGAGGAATCCATGTTAATTAACAATTCCTTAAAGCACCATAGATGACCTACTCAAGGTTTGCGTGGTCTCCAAGAAAATATGCACATTCCTTTAAGAGGTTTTGAGCATTAAATATGGGTATTAAGGCCTCAACATGTTCAAGAGAGGAAATACAAGACCCGATCCCTAAATAATATTTTTTGCATCTATGGATACACATGTGACTTATTCATTATCCCTTTATGCATTACTTGCTGGACCTCCCTGCCCTTGTATTTCCATCTCTCACTATATCTATGTGTATGTGTGTGTTTATATTTCCCCCTTCTCTATATCACAACCTCCCTCTCTCTCTCTCTCTCTATCTCTATGTGTGTGTGTGTCCATCCCTCACTCCCCATAAATCAAAACCTCTGTCCACATTATTTATTCCTCCCTCACTGTCCATCCCTACATCACTCTCTCTCTCTATTTCTCCCCCCTCCCCCCTCTCTCGTTGTTCCTCACACCTCCCCCTCTCTCTCCCATACAATATATCTCTCTATATATAATCTCTCTCTCTCTCTCTCTCTCTCTCTATCTCTCTCTCTCTCTATCTCTCTCTCTCTCTCTATATATATATAGATAGATAGATAAATAGATAGATATATAGATATAGATATTTGTGTGTGTATGTGTCCCTCCCTCATTCCCCTCTCTCATAACCTCTCTCCACCTTCACTATACCTCCCTCATTATCCCTCCCTCCATCACTCTCTCGCTATCACTCACCTATCCCCCCTC
>LPNX010517132.1:46118-58618 GCA_001517045.1 Pseudotsuga menziesii
CCTTCTCTCCCACACAATTTGTGTGTGCGTGTGTGTGTCCCTCCCTCACTTCCCATATCTCATAATATCTCTCCACCTTCTCTATACCTCCCTCACTATCCTTACCTCCATCACTCTCTCTCTATTTCTCACGCCTCTCCCTATCCCTCTGTCACTCACTCATCCCCCTCTCTCCCACATAATATTTATGTGTGTGTGTGTGTGTCCCCCCTTCTCTCATAAACTCCGTTTGTCTCTCCCTCTCTATCCAACTTCTATTTACCTCCCTCTATCAATATCTCCCTCCCTTCTCCCTTAATTACCATCCCTCTGTGCCATTATCCCCCCCCTCTCTCTCTCAAATTTTATCTTTCCCTCCATATCTATTTTCACCCTCTCTCTCCATGTTTCTCTCTTTAAAAACCTCCCTCTCTCTCCATCTCTCAACCATCGATCGTCTGTATTTGAAACCATCTCTCTCTCTCTCTCTCTCTCTCTCTCTCTCTCTCATGTGTGAACCTGTCTCTTTTTCTCCTTCTGTTTATCCCCCCATCACCCCTCACACACACACATCTTATATTGATCCCTCAATATCTCTTTCCTTCACTCTATCTCCATCCCTCCCTCACCCCCCTCCTCCCTCTCTATATTATTCTCTCTCACACTCTCTCCACATCATTCTCTCTCTCTCTCTCTCTCTCTCTCTCTCTCTCTCTCTCTTATTATATGTTTTCAACTTATACATTCTCCTCAACCCCCTACCTCATTATGACCCCTATTCTTTGTTTTATTGCATCTCATTCCCATCTCTTCAATTTTCCCATCCTTTGCCTCTCTCCTCCAACAAATCCTATTCCTCCTCTAATACTCCATATCCACCTTTCCATTCACCAATCCTCTCTCTCATCAAACCATCACCCACTTCCTCACATCAACCTTATCCCCCTTTGTCACTCAAGTATCATGTAATGCTTATAACCCTATACCTCTTAAACACCTATTCTCCTCATAATAATTCTCTCAATCCCCACTCCCCTTCACCCTTGTAACTCATAATGTTCCCATTCCATTAATATTTCTCAACTTGAATTTACAACATCCTCCTAGGACCTTGGCCCTTCCCCACCCCCTCTCAAATATTAACCATCCCCACTAGAACTTCCAACATCTTCCTAAACCCTTGACCCTTCACCACCTCAACTTCCAACATCCACCTAGTCCCAAGACCCTTCCACACCCCCTCTAAACGATTATCCATACATTTGATATATTACATATTGTGCTATATTTTTAGCTCTACAAAATGTGTGTGCATTATAGAACTACATAACATGTGCGTGTTTTGTAGTTCTATAACATGTGAGCGTGTTGTAGTTCTATAACATGCATGTGCGTTGTAGTTCTATAATGCGTGCGCATTTTGTAGCTGTATAATGTGCACACATTTTTTAATTATACAAGGGTAGGAGATGTAATTTGAATTTAAACATGCTAATTCACTTGCTCGCAAGTCACCAATAGTCCTATGTGTATGGTCTTGAGTTTGCTTCAGTAATACCAAACTTTTTCTATGGTATATGATAAACCATAGCTAATTGGGCATTTCTTCCATTTTCTAAAGATGTCGTTGTTTACGCACTTGTTACAGTATGCTATACACAATCATTATTTGATGCACGAGCATTCGGCTAACCATTTAAAATTCCAAGTTCAATGTTAGATTAGGCCAGGAAGGGGTCTCCACATTTTGAGTTAATGGTCCCTATACTATTACATTGTAAATAACCTATGTTTTTATGAAATTTCTAGATAGTGATGAGTCATTCTACTTAGTAATAGTCTGTTAGAGTAGTAGGGATAATGGTGGGCCATGACTCCCTGCATGGAGATCTGACGCTGAACTGTTTCTTTGGACATAGACATTTTTCGTTATGCATGGTAGTGTCTATTACTGAACCGAATTGAAGGGGGAAGCAGTAGCTTAGGATGAATATCTAAGTTTGAGAAGTAGTAGGGGTTCTTTTTTTCAGGGTGAGGATTGCAAATTTGAAAAGGGAAGAACAGACTACGTTTGTGTCTATTTGTAAATGGGTTGCAGAGACTAAAAGAGAGCTAGTTGCGTGTGTTTATTTCTTTTATTAATTAATAGAAAGATTAGCAGTGTGTGTTGTAGTATTATTATCTCATATGTATGTATTGTTGTGAATGGTGTCACTATGCAGAGCTAACTATGGTGGTTTTTTGAACATCAACATGTTTTCATGAAACTGTTGGTTCAAATGGAAAATTGATGCTTGAATGAACTAAAGTATAGGTAGATGCATATAGAGAGGTGCTAGGTTGATAAGTCGTGTAGAATAAAGGTTGGATTGATCGACCTTTGATCAATCCGCACCCAAATCCATTTCTTCTTCCTTAATGAGTTTTTCAGAAAATGGACGATGGAGATTGAGGCCGTAAAGGAAAATCCAATGGTGGAAAAATTGCGGAAAAGGATTTGCAAGTGGAAACTTGCATAGGAGTAACTTTGGAAAAACCAAAATCCTGCAACTTGCAAGTAGAAACTATGTTGCAGAAGGAGAATTGCAGAGGGAGATTGGTGAATTATTGGCGTTCCACATCCCACAACCCGCATGCGGAAACAGAGTTACGGGGAGGAAAAATTGTAGAAAGGAGGGTACGGAGGAAAAATTGCAAGGAAACAATTTTAGCATAGAATTTGGAGATCAAGCTAAATTTGGTGATACTGCCAAGTGTAGAAGCCCGAATATTCTGGAGGTGCTGGTTGGTTTGGTTTTGGTCTAACCCCCTGCACCATTTTTGGTATCAGAGCATAAGGTTGAGTATTGTATTTTATTCTGAATATTGTGGAATTGTTAGTATTAAGGATTGGAGTAGTTTTCTTGAAAAAAATAATTGAGATTGTGTTTACTCCTGATTACTAACATATCGAGAAAATAAAAGATATTACTAAAAATAAGGTTGTGTCAAGAAGTGACTTGTTGTTCTAGGAGATGGAACTCAGAATTGGGAGAGGTCAAGGTAGGTGAGGAAGACCTATTGGCAATGCAGATCTGAGAGAGGAGATAAAAAATCAGAGGGCAAGACTGGACATCTTAGATATTGGTAGACATCATGAGTACACTGGAGACACAAGTGACGAGGAATTCTTCGAAGAGGAGGAGGAGACAACTGCTGAAACTCCTTAGGTAAAAATACTGAAAACAATATTTGGTCCAGGTTCAAGTTCGAAGGATAATGTACCATTTTCTAGTGGGAACTTAGATCTAGAGGAACTGCTTGATTGGATCAGTGCTATGAATAAGCATTTCGATTATGCTGAGGTAAAGGAAGACAGGAAAGTAATATTTTTCTGTCACAAAGTTGAGAGGGCATGCATCCTTATGGTGGGATGGTGTGCAAGAGGAGAGGATATTGAAACACAAAGCCAAGATCAATAGCTGGAGCAGAATGACAGCTAAGTTAAAAGGTAAATTTCATCCTAAATATTATACATTGATTTTGTTTAGGAAAATGAAAAATCTTAGACAGAAATCAATGACGGTTAGGGAGTATACTGAGGAATTCTATAAGGTGAATATCAGATCTAGACATATAGAGGATACACCAGAGAGAGTAGCTAGGTATATTAATGGTTTGAGATCTGATATACAAGATGAATTGAGTTTGTTGTCATTAAGGTCTGTTCAAGAAGCATATCAAGTTTCTTTGAAGGCCGAGGAGAAGTTGATGAGGAGGCAGAGTCAAAAAGCAAAGGTAAGAGGATATGGAGGAAAGGAACAACAAAAAAAGGGTGAAGCTAGTAGTTCAAACCAACAAGGGAAGGATGACCGAAAATATGAGAATAGAGGTGGCCGAAATGATTCAAGAGGAAGAGGCAGAGGAAGAGGTGGAATAGTGAGATGTTACACATGTGGAGAGCTTGATTACATGTCATGGGATTGTCCAGAAAATGTTTCCAAATGGGGATAAGCACAAGTAGTACAAGTTGAACCCGAAGCTCCACAAGAATTAGAGGAGGTTGCAGCCTATCCTGAAGAAGGTAAATCCTTATTGGTGAGGAAAATAATTGAGGAGCCAATCCAAATGAGGAAGCTATTTAAGTCAGTTTTCAAAGTTGAAGGTAAGTGCTGTAAATTAATTGTTTATAGTGGTAGTACTGATAATTTGGTGTCTACAGAGATGGTGGAAAAACTAAATTTGAGGAAGATAGTACATCCAGAACAATATCGAGTTGCATGGCTATAGAAAGGTCATCAAGTTCTTTTGAAAGAACAATGCTAGGTAAAGTTTCATATTGGAAGCTATCAGGATGAAGTAATATGTGACATTATTGAGATGGATGCTTGCCATAATTTATTAGGGAGACCTTGGTAGTTTGATAGGGAAGCAATGCATGAAGGCAAGATAAATGTTTACTCCTTTGAAATGAATGGGAAGAAGCATAGTCTTCATCCACTCAAGGGTAAGCAAGAAGAGGCTAATAATCCATTGTTGATTATGAATGATAAGAAAATCTGGCATGATTGGAAATCTGAGGCAAATGATAATGAGGTTTAATTAACTAACATGGTGTGCAGTGGTTGGCTAAAGGAAAAAAAATACCGGAAAGAAATGTCCAATGCAAGTATGGCATTGATAAAGGAAGCACAGTATGAAGTTAATAAAAACAATGGGAAGTGTATGGTTACTGAGATTACCAAGGATGGTGATGTAACAATAACAAGTAAAATAGATGAAGGGAAAAGAATCCAAGAAGATAATTATTGGACATCAAGCATCATTATGCTAATATTTTTTTTGTTTAGTATTGTAACATGAAGACTGAATTATTTATATGTAGGTAGAGGAGAACTAGCTGACAACGTGTTTGCAGGGAAAAGAAAAGAAGAACTAGAATGTTCAAAGAAGTATGAACACATGTTGGAAGAACCAAAGAACCAATTATAAACACAGTATTGGAAAACATGGCTGAAGAGGAAAAAGGTTGGAATCTACAGTAGACTCAAGAAATTATCAGTAAATGCTGATGAGCTAGAGATTCGTATCGGAATTCCTGTGGCGTAGCCATTGAAATTTGGCACCATTCTAGATAGTAAAGTGACCAAAAGTATGAGGAAGAAGGACCATATGGAGTGTTTAGTCAAATGGAAGAAGCGACCACCAGAATATTCTACGTGAATGAGTGCTATAGAATTAGAAACCAAGGGTTGCACTGTAACTGAACTAATTAACAGGGGTTCATAATTTTTCACCCTTGAGAGTCTGATGCAGGAGGATCCGAATACACATTTCAAATTCCAAGTTCAATGTTAGATCAGGCCAGGGAGGGGTCTCCACATTTTGAGATAATGGTCCCTAGACTATTACATTGTAAATAACCTATGTTTTTATGAAATTTCTAGATAGTGATGATTCATTCAGCTTAGTGATAGTTTGTTAGAGTAGTAGGGATAACGCCGGGTCGTAACTCCCTATGTGGAGATCAGCTGCTGAACTGTTTGTTTGGACAGAGACGTTTTTCCTTATGCATGGTAGTGTCTGTTACTTAACCGACTGAAAGGGGGAAGCAACATCTTAGGATAAATATCTAAGTTTGAGAATTAGTAGGGGTTATTCTTTTCAGGGTGAGAATTGCAAATTTGTAGAGGGAAGAACAATCTACGTCTGTGTCTATTTGTAAATGGGTTTCAGAGACTGAAAGAGATCCAGTTGTTTGTCTTTCTTTATTTTAATGTTTAATAGAAATATTAGCAGTGTTTATTGCAGTATTATTAACTTAGATGTATGTATTGTTGTGAATTATGTTGATGTGAAGAGCCAACTATGGCGATTTTTTGAACATCGATGTGTTTTCATGAAACTGTTGGTTCAAATGGAAAATTGATGATTGAATGAACTAAAGTATAGGTAGATTCATATATAGAGGTGCTAGGTTGATAAATCGTGCAGGCTAAAGGTTGGATTGATTGACCTTTGATCAATCCAAACCTAAATCCATTTTTTCTTCCTTAATGATTTTTGCAGAAAACAGACGGTGGAGATCGAGGCCGTGGAGGAAAATCCAACGGTCGAAAAATTGTGGAAATGGATTTGTGGGCGGAAAGTTGCGAAGGAGTAACATTGGAAAAATAGGAATCCCGCATCCTGCATATCGTAACCTGCAAGTAGAAACTCTATTGCGGAACGAGAATTGCGGAGGGAAATTGACAGATTATTGGCATTCTGCATCCTGCAAGTTGCATGTGGAAACTATGTTGTGGAAATAGAGTTGTGGGGAGGAAACATTGCGGAAAGGAAGCTATGGAGAAAAAATTATGGGGGAACAATTTTAGCATAAAATTTGGTGGTTAAGCTAAATTTGGTGATCCTACCAAGTGTAGAACCCCGAAGATCCTGGAAGTGCTGGATGGGTTGGTCTTGGTCTAACCCCATGCACCATTTTTGACGAACTATTAAACATAAATAACATTTTTTCTGCAGATTTTAAATATGTAATTTTTATTAAAAAATATTATATTTTCCTATTTTTTTTCAATTTTCCTTGTGTCCTAACTCAACTTGAAAACATGTTGTTAGTATTTTTTTCGTAAATTTTACAATCCTTAATAGTTTTAAAAATAAATTATATGGTGCACTAGAAGACACTAACCTCTACATTATATAAAAAAACCCATTTCATGATTATTTCATTAAGACCTTCACTTTCCCTTAAAGAAGATGTTGCTATCACAACTTTGGTTGGAATGCATGGAATGAAAATATAGATCAATGGGAGGAATTTGTGAACAATGATATGGACTATTCACCAACGAGTGATGAAGACCTAATTCATGCCAAATATTCTTTTGATTGTAGATTTGTTTTTTTTTATTTGATAAAATGGTACATTTCAAAGAACAATCTACCTTGTGGGAGGATTCATTCAAAGCTAGCTATGAATTGTGCAGAACTAAGGATGTCTAAATTCTTGATTTGGTACATCCTGTTATGGGTTTAGAGAAAATAATTGTGGAAACTGAAAAAATAATTGGCCAGAAGGATCAACTTATTAAGGATCAATGTTCTAAATTTACCGTAGTTCTAGCATAATCGATTTCTGACCTTGAGAGACTAAAAGACATGTATCAGGATCAAAAGAAAAAATATGAGGAAACTATAGGGAGACTTGAAAATGAGTTGAGAAATAGGCCTGAAGTTTTGAACATGCCACCACTGAAAACAGTATTTCGTAAGGAAGAAGAACTTCAGCCAGAATCGGAAGCAGAAAGAAAATCTTATTGCAGGTTTGAAGGTTGATTTTTAAAGGGAATTGACATAAATGATCATTAAAAAACAAAATGAGACTACATAATATGAAGCAATATTGGAAAAATTGAATAAAAAAATTAAAAACAAAAATGAGTTACTACAAAAAAAGAGAATTGAAAGGATTTCAACAACTCTCAAGGCTAAAAGTATTGGAAGAGGAAAAAAATCAACAATCAAGGGTAAACATGTCTGCACACCAAAAGAATCAACAGTCAAGGGTAAACAGGTCTGCACACCAAAAGAATCATCAGTCAAGGGTAAACAAGTCTGCACACCAAAAAAATCAACAGTCAAGGGTAAACAAGTCTGCACACCAGAAGAATCAACAGTCAAGGGTAAATAGGTCTGCACACCAGAAGAATAAACAGTCAAGGGTGAAAAGGTCAGCACGACAAAAGAATCCAAAGTGAAGGTTAAAAATCCATCACACCAAAATATTTTGGCATTACAAAAATAGTTGATGTAACTATGGAGAGACTACTCCAGTTTCAGAAGTCCTTGTAACAATGAGAGAAGACCTTGAATGAAGCTGCTTCAACAATTAATGTTGTAGAGTTTACATTTGGCTCATCAAATCCAACATTGAATAAGAAGATAGAGGAGAAGGAGGCAGAAATTAGATACCTTCACCAAAAACTATTGGAGAAGGGAAAAGCACTACATTTGGGATGTGATAGTGAGATACAAGATTTGAAATCCCAAATTAAAGCTTTGCAGAATAAACATGTGGTAGAATCAATTTTGTATACTCCATTTGATAGTGATTTAAGGGCACAAGGGCTCAAGAAGGAGGTACAACAGGTGAAGATAAAATTAAGTGTAGTTCAATATGACCTAAAGTGGACCTAATGTGTAATCCATATGTGCATTTTTCCTATATCTAAGAGAGTTTAATGTGCAACCCATACTGAGAAGTCTGTATGAAAGTACAAATGATGAAATATATTCTTCGTAATGTATTCTACAAATGAATTGACACATCATCATTTCATGCTATATTGAATAAATTGCACTATAACATAGACCTACCAACCTTTTCTACAAACTCTTGTACTCATTTCTGTAAATTGTAAGATCTACAGTAAAATCCAAGTCATCCAAAACAACAATTGATAGTATTTTCCAAATTTTCATGGCCAGAACTAAAAATGCACACCAATTCCAATCAAAGTACACTGTAGGTATGAAATTTGGAAGTTTGCATACAAAAACCTAATTATACTAGTATAGTTTTAATTTTAGACATAAATTAAACTTCTATTGTGAAATAAGAATGCATCCAACATTTGAAATGAGAACAGAAAAACTGTAAATGTTGGTTTCTTGTTGACGAGCATCATAGTTTGGAAACGAATCTCATGGCTCCGCAAGTTTGTATCGTCTGTTTCTTTTTTATTATAATATAAATCATCATCATTCCTTGTAGAAATTAAAAAATGAGAACATAACATATATAATACATTACGAGGAAAAAAACAGAGATAATGCAAAAATATAACCAGATCGATACACAAGAAAGTTTTAAAAGGGGCCCAAGACCATTTTTTATTATATTATGTTTTCATTACAGAGCAAAGGGATAGTTTACAGTTGAATCAGTAACATCAAACAAATCCTTCAATAATAACTATCCCTACTACCTATTAAATTCTATTTATAGACCTCAAGGGTTGGATTGACCATGTTACAAGTGGATTTCATTTGAGTGAAACTGAAATTTGGATTCACCCATGAGACAACCCATCCTCTGTTGTACTTTATTGGCATCAAACAAAGATACCAACTATTGTGGAACAAGGAAAATGTGGTAGTGCAACACAGGGGGGAAAACAAGGCTGAAGTGGACATGTTTCAACACCAGGGGTAGAAAGGGAGTAGAAGAGGAATTTGCATTCCAGTTATATGGATGGGAGATGTGAGTAGAGAAGAATTATAACAAAGATGCATAATCCATGATAGGTATCTAAGGAGAAAAGGGAAATACCAATGAAAGAAGAAAATGGTAAGGAAGAGAGAAATTCCATAGACTATGGCTCAGCGGAAAACAACATGGAATGCCCATATGATGTGGACAAATTAAAAGCTAGAATTGAAGAAATCAATCTTGCTATGCCACGAAGAGGGAATGCTTGGGTTGTTGAAGAGGGACGGGGTGTTGACTTAGTGTAGGAAATACTTCACTGAGTGATGAGAAAGGAATTTCAAATGAACATAAAAACAATAAAATGGAATGGAACTGCCAATGAAAGCCATCAAGCCCGGATAAGATTGTCTCCAATTCTTTCCAATTCTACCCATTTCACTCATACTATCAGTGAACTCAAGTTTGCGCACATCTACGACCATACTCGGAAAAAATGAAGAACCATAGAAAATGGATTGAATACTGCATAGCCTATGGATAACAGTGGCCCCTATTTATCAATATTACATAAGAAGCAACATGATTGGTAATTTACTGTAGTTGCTTGGAAGGAATCCATGGGGTTAGGCCAAATATGGATATGTGTACTGTGTTGACCCTTGGAATAATTGAAAGGTGGGAAAAAAAAAGGTTAATCACAATGAAATGCTGAGTTCACGTCTGGGTGATGCAATCATTCTCAATGCCGTCAGAATCCGACTCGGTTCGGGTTCATCGAGTCATAGAATTTGATGGTTTGTTAAGTGACGTATTTGACAGTCGGTTGAAAGTTCAGAATATGATAGGTAGGGAAACGATAAAGCTACCATTTACAGGTTTATACGATTATATGACATATTTTACACTCACTACATTCAGCACGTGTATGACAAGCTGGGGTATGGGTGGGAAAATGAAATCAAGCATGTGTGTGGATTTTACTGAAGCAAGTCAATTTTGGATTGCTTTACTCAAATGCACACCCAACATGACAAAATTGTGGTTTAGGGAAATTACACTTGCAAAAACATGCAAAAACTGCAAAAACTGCAAAAACTATTGTTTAGGGAAATTAGACCAAGACTAGGAGAAGATAAAAAATTGTCGAAGTATGGAATTATTGGTAAAATCTACCTAACTGCCCTTAGGGAAATGCCCACCATAGCTCATAGGATGATGATAAAAATATTAGGAGAGTGTATATCTCTATATTCTTGTATGGTGCATCCAACCATATAATTATACTAACCAAAAAGTCTTTCCATATGAAGATATCAATTTTCCAAAAGTGCCTCTCAGCCATATTTGCACTGTTCCAGAAAAATGCCCATCAAGGGGAGAGAAAGAAGCTCCCGAAGATGAAAGTGGTATTGATGGATTCACCTTGTTGGCCTCTACCCATTGGAAATGTCACGTTACAATTGTGAAGGAAAAATTAAATGACCTTGGTGACCTAGGGTTTGAAGAGAATTGGTTAAGTGTTAGACAAAGAGTTTGAGAGACCACTTGGAAATGCTTGCAAGGGGGTGTTCCATTAATGATAAAAATAATTAGATGATATGGTATTTTTCATTATTGAAATGGATATCTAACCATGCTATTGTTTTTTCTTATGGTGACCAGATAAGGAAAATATCAACCTCGCAAAATATAAGAAAAATCTTATTTTGCATACTAAAGACAGAAAAAATGGCTAAGTGTTGTAAAGGGGCTAAGTGATGCCTGCATTAAGGTTGATGTCTACACTAAGGATGATGCCTACATGGCATGGCATGGAATATATGACTGTGGAATGAATTTGAAATCATTGTTGCATTATGACATCATTATGGAGAAATACGACAAATTAGTGAAAATCAGGAAATTGTCTAAGTGTGGGAATATTGGTCCAAGTAGCCTTAAGAGGATGCCCACCACAAATGGTTTGTTGAAGAAAATACCTGCACCACATTGGAATATTGTAGGATGTTGTTTTTCTACTCAACCATGGTCTCTGTTTGTCCAAAGAGACACTGAAGAAGAATTTATGGACCTTCCAAAACTGTGGTTTAGGGAAATTAGACCAAGCCTAGGAGAAGATAAAAAATTGTCTGAGTATGAATTATTGGTAAAATATGCCTAACAAGCCTTAGGGAAATGCCCGCCACAGCTCATGGGTTAATGATAAAAATATTACGAGAGTGTAGATCTCTAGAAACTTGTATGGTGCATCCAACCATACAATTATCCTGACCAAAAAGTATTTCAGGAAGAAGATATCAATCTGCCAAAAGTGCCTCTCAGCCATATTTGCACTGCTCCAGAAAAATGTCCACCGAGGAGAGAGAAAGAAGCTACAGAAGATGAAAGTGTTTTTTCTGGACTCACCTTGTTGAACTATACCCATTGGGAATATCACTTTCCAAGTTTGAAGGAAACATGAAATCACCTTGGTGACCTAGGGTTTGGAGAGAACTGGTTAATTGTTAGACAAAGTGTTTCAGAGACCACATGGAAATGATCGCAAGGGGGTGTTCCATTGATGATAAAAATGATTAGATAGTATGGTATTGTTCATTGTTGAAATGGATATCTAGATATACTCTTGGATTTTCTTATTTTGACCAGATAAGGAAAATATCAACTTGGAAAAATAGAAGAAAATTCTTATTTTGCACACTAAAGATAGAAAAAATGGTCAAGTGTTGTAAAGGGGCTAAGTGATGCCTGCATTAAGGTTGATTCCCGCACTAAGGACGATGCCTGCATGGCATGTCATGGAATATATGACTATGTGGCATTAAGTTGAAATCATTGTTGCAGTTGAAATCATTGTTGCATTATGACATTGTTCTAGAGAAATATGACAAATTAGTGAAAATCAGGAACTTGGCCAAGTGTGCGAATATTGGTCCAAGTATCCTTAAGAGGATGCCTGCCATAAATAGTTTGTTGAAGAAAATACCTGCACCACATGGGGATATTGTAGGCTGTTGATTTATCTACCTAACCATGGTCTCAGTTTGTCCAAAGAGACACTGAAGACGAATTTATGGACCTGCCAAAACTGTGGTTTAGGGAAATTAGACCAAGCCTAGGAGAAGATAAAAGATTGTCCAAGTATGAATTATTGGTAAAATATGCCTAACAAGCCTTACGGAAATTCCCGCCACAGCTCATGGGTTGATAATAAAAATATTACGAGGGTATATATCTCTAGAAACTTGTATGGTACATCCAACCATATAATTATCCTCACCAAAAAGGATTGCAGAAAGAAGATATCAATCTGCCAAAAGTGCTTCTC
>LPNX010517132.1:63618-91856 GCA_001517045.1 Pseudotsuga menziesii
GATAACAAAACAATCCGACTGCAGTCTAGAGGATACCAACATTCCCAGGGGAGGAAATCCGGCAGCAGTCCAGAGGATAACAAAGGGCCCAATGAATTTTGTAAGCCCATTAACCCTAGCAGTGTAGGAATTTGGAAAAAATACGTCAAATTTACGAACCAATAAGGATTTGGTACAGTGATACTGAAATTATAATTTTGTTGTTGTGCTACCATCGCTTCTATTACCGGTGGATCTATTAAGGGTTTTCTAGTATTGGAGCGTCTGAAGCTCCTCCTTAAATTTGGGGAAAAGACATATGGGTTGAGCACTGCAAGCTAGTCGTTCTCTTGTATAGTTTTCTGAATTATGGCACAATTTGTAATCTTTTGTAATTTTATTCTATTTAATGGTCTTGAACAGTGTGCAGAGCCTTGTAGGAGCTATAATCTGAACTGGTTCAACATATTACGTCGAAACTTTGAACCTGAGATGTGTTTCTTCTAAGCATTTAATTTTTATTTAATAATTAGTTTTACCTCGATTATGGCACAAATTACAAGCTTTTTATTATTTTATTCTATTATATGTTTGAAACATTCTATAGAGTGCAAGCTTGTGTAATCTTATTCTATTTAATGGTCTAGAATAGAGTCCTCTATGAGCTATAATTTGAACTGATTGTGTCAAAACTTGAATGTGAGACCTATTTCTCTTTTAAAGACACATTTAATTTTGCTTTGGTTGTCACTTTTACATGGATTATGGCACACTTTTCAAGATTTTGTGATTTTTTTCTATTATGGGTCTAAAACATTTTGTAGAGTGCCATATGAGCTGCAAGTATAATGACTGCATACAATTAAACCTAAGACCTATTTATCCTTTAAAGAAGCATTTTATTTTATTTTTATGCTCACTTTTACAAGCTTTTCCCATTTACTGGTTTGGATTTTGAAACAATGTATAGTTCCCTAGGACTCGTGGGCTAAAATTTGAATTGACTCCAGTAAATTAACCCTCATACCTCTTTCTTATTTAAAGACACATTTGATAAAAGTATTATTTTTCATCAACACTTATATATTTTTTCCTATGTTTGGCATATACCATGGTAGTTAGTGTGGTCGCCTATGTTTGGAATATCTCAAAGAGTTCGAAGGTTATCAAGAATATTGAGTCTACATGTGTCTTCATTAAACCCTCTGTGAGAATTTCTTCCTTAAATATATGTTGTGTAATTTTGAACACATCATATCTTCCAAAATACTATCCTAAAATCCTTCTCAACATATGTAGAATTTACTTTATAAATTTATGTTTATTAATTTCCTGTAGCTTACTCTTTTATTTCACCAAGACTATACCGGCATACTTTTCTAACTTTTGGCAGACTTATATTTTTCACATCTTGACCATATTTAAAAAAAATGAGGGTATGGCTAGGTATCCACCTCAACGAGGAACAAGACCATGTCACCTTAAAACTTTATTTACAAACACACTATCTCTAGAAGTGACTTTAAAATGGTCTTTCAAACTGCTCAATTTAACACTTAGTGAATTTTGTGAGGCCCTAGTCATTACTGTACCAGGAGGCATTTTGGAAGACTCATATCTCACACATGTGAACACCCAGAGGTAAACTAAGATCATGAGTGGATGCCTATATCATCAAAGAATGGACCCATACCATCTGATGAATTTATCAGTTAAAGACATGACTCTGGCAATTTTGCTCCAAGTGGGCTCTCAACCTCCTGTTTTCAACACTCAGTCAATCTTTCATATTTTTGGATATGCAAGCTAATTGTTTTACCTATTTTGGTAGGTTGATATTTTTCTCATGTGATCACCATAAGAAAAACTAAGAACATTTATGGATAGCCGGTTCATTAAAGAGCATGCCTATACCTTCTAATGAATTTACCATCACTCAGACAGGATTCAGCAGGTATTTCCAAAAATGCCTCTTCAACCTTGTGATTTGACACTTAGTCAATTTCTTTAAATCCTATGTCTCAAAGGTGATTTCAAATTTTCATCAAAATTGGAGTGTAAGACATCCAAAGGATGGAGGACAACCAAATGAATCCATAAAGACCAGTTTCATCCTCTGGAACTACATTCTCTCTCCTTGGTGGGCATTTTACTGAAGTATGATGTAAAAGTTGCTTAAGTCCCTATTTTGGCAGATCCATAATTTCTACCTCAGGTACTTTTAGGTCAAAGTAAGAACATGTCAGGTAGACAACACAACCACCTACATGATGCCCATATGGTGCAGGCATTTCTTTCAACCCACAAATTATGGCGAGCATTCTCCTAGAGAAACATGTCTGATTTGACCAAAAAAGATTGTCGGCTCCCTAAATTGACACTCTTTTATACCTCTTTACACCCTCCATATATACCTTTGATATATTCATTTGATCCTTTTATCACACAAATCCTTCTACATTTTCACATATTCACCCAAATATTCAGCAAGTTATTAAGGTATGATAATTCATTAATTTCCTTTGATTTAGTGTTTAAATGTTATTTCTTGAAGGATTTGTGACTAATTAAATTTTGGCAGCATGCTTTGATTTCTGCAACACATGTTAGAATTCAATAGTAGTTAATCATTATGAGCCTTTCCATATGTGGCTAGCTTGCTCATACAACTCTAAGTTTATCCATCTCCAATCTCGCATCTTCAATTTCACTGATGACTCATGTACAAATTAATGCAATCTTCATCTCTAGGCACCACGTGCCATAGAGATGAATATTTGCTATTAGACAACAAACCAAAGCGTATCTTGTTAACCATCAATTAAGGGATTAGGTAGTTGTATTCTTAATTAGTAGATTGAGTTGTTACTGTAAAAACAGGAATAATTATCTCATCCCGTGAGCTATATAAAGAGAGCCATAGATTGAAAATAAAAGTAAGAAAGATAGATGGAGAGAATAGAATAGCATGTATGTAGACAGGGCTGATAATGTATATGTATGCAAAACACAATGAACGATTAATAGAAGTGTTGCATTGCTTTACATTTGGATAAGTTTGATAACTAATAGATTAGAAGTCTTCTTATTATGCACTTTTAATAATCCCTAGATTAGTATGATACAAATTAGGGTAAATTAATTTAGGATAGGCCTTAATCCTGTATATACAGTGTTTGCATCTCACAAGTTACCTTCTTGGGTTGACAATTAGTTGTTGTGTCACATAGTGCATATTTAAACCCGACAAGAACTTATTTTGGGAGGCATGTATCTTCTTCCTGAAAGATTTGTTCTGAGAATCGGTGCCATAGTTATATAGATACTTCAACCAACTATAGGATGATAGGACATGGCAAGCAATTTCTCCTTCTTATTAAATATGGTTGGCATTTTCATAAGACTACTGCTTTAGGACAATTTTTCACCACTTAGTCTTTTTACGACTTTATCATACATGCCTATGCCCATCAAAATTACTTTTTTCATTAATGAAAATCTCTAGGATATGTCTATCCACAATCATTAGTTCACAAAATATCACCAATTCTCAAGACTACCTATAATTGGTCTAAATTTGGTGACATTTCACAATGTTATCCTATTTAAAAAAAATCAGGCACATAGTTAGAGGAGTACCTTGCACGAGGAAACTTCCATATCAAACCACTATGGAAGAGGGAGTGTTAGACAAAATTTGTCAAGTTTCAGCGGGCAATCCATGAATGAAGATATATGACCACCGCCCATTCCAAATTGAATCCCCAACATGATCTATATGAGGGGGAACCCCATACATCTTTCCATGCATTAACTAGTCAAGTGGCCCAAGAAACACACTTCTATATCCGTGTCGTGAACAAATTCCAAACCAAATTAAATCATATCTTATACTTAAAAATAATTCAAATATAAATAACTCTAAAATAAATTACACCTTTGAGAGAAAAATAGCTTTTGGTAAAGTTTTTGGGAAGAAAAAACTTTTGATATTAAAACATTACAAGTAAATATATTTTCATGCTAAACTATATCCACATGGTAGCTTATATTCTTGTTTTATCGAGTGTAGGTACCACCAAATAGGTATCTGTCATATCTATCTTCCTCGAGTGATGGTGAAAATATACTAGGAGAGGTTGAAAGTGATACTTGTTGTACTAGATCTATCGGTTCTATATCAACTAGATCCGAAAAGGTAAGGAAAATATTTCATAGACGCATGCAATATTTTATTTCCAAAGGAGGGTCATGTAATTATAATGTTGAGAGCATAGGGGACATTGAGTTTCCCTTGAGGTATAGAGATATAGTGCAATGATGGGTATCTAATAAGCTACCTCAAGTGGACACATATTTATTCATCAATGGGAGGATGTATCGCATTGCTCCTTCATCCTTACATGGATTGGGGCTATTTTCCATAGATGGCATAAAGTTGGCTGTGCAACTGTAACTGAATTGATGGAGTATGTTGGACCATTATACAGATACAATAACTAGTTGATCTTGGTCCAATATACTTGAAGCATGAGGAGATATGGAGTTGCTGCAAATTATCTACAACTAGTAGAACATGATAAAAAAAGGGGAGACTATGTATATTGATGGGAGACCAAAAGCATCCGTAAACATTGTTGGATTTGTAAATAGTACACAGCCAGTGATAGCAAATAAGCAACCGAATTGAAAATTTGAGGGACATGAATAACATCGCATATTTGTATGTGCAACAAAAACAATACTTCCAGGTGAAGATTCATTGATCGATTACAACTTCAATTGAATAGATGTGGCTTCCAAGGTCCAGGGTAACTGTGGAATGTCACACGCTATGCATCATCAGGTAAATGCTAAATATAATAACTAAACATTACTACAATAACTAAATGTTTCGATTTTTTTTTGTTAACATTCCATTTCTACCTTTGACATTCACATTTTTCATGCATATTATGAATATTTCCATGTGATAACATGCTTATTACACTTTTATGCTTATCTCAATTTTTTTTATGTTACAATTATTGAATCAACTTTTATTGATTTATTTATTTTGTTAGGGTTGCAGCAGTGGAAAGCCACATGCTACTTCCATGATCCAGGGTGACTGTGGAAGGTCACAATCTATGCCTTGTGAGGTAAATGTTAAATATAGTAAATAAATATGATGCCAATAACAATATGTTTCGATTTTTTCTGTTAACATTCAATTTTCACTGTTACCATTCACTTTTGTCATGATTATTGTGAATATTTCCATATGATAACATGCTTATTACATTGTTGAAGGTGTTAGAATAATCAACCCATATTTAGCTACCTTAGACATTGATTAATCCATTTTTGTCTTATTTGCCTAGTTTCCAATATTCCACTCTATGCAAGTTGCCTTCCACATGTCCTAGAAGTAAAAATTGCTAAAAATGAGTCATGGAGTGCTTGGGAAACCTCCTAGAATAAATATTTAGCATATTGATTTATTCCAAATCCTCCCTAGTGCATGTCTATTTTTTCTGCTTTATTGCTTGCTTTACTGAGATTTATGGCAAAAGGGAAAGTAAGACTAGGTGCAGTTGACTTGTTTTTTTCCCTCATAATCCTTCATTATTTTCTCCTAATAAAAGCATATATTAGTTGTATTTCCATCACCTATTATCTTGCCTACTTGAATTTTCCAATTTGTGAGTTCCTAGGTAGATTTGGAAACTGCTTTATGCACCTATGGGGGATTTCACTAGATTTAGTAAGCTTGCTTTTGACTATTTCAAATGGCATCCTTATGCATTCAAATATCTCATGTAATTATTTATTTAAGCATCCTATGAATTCACAAGGTTGGCTATTTTACACTTATTCAATACAGATTAGTGTTATGCTCCAATTTTAGTCTCCTTTGTGTGTAAATTTGCATGTTTGATAAGTAATTTTGTGAGTGCAATTGATCTATCACCCGGGTTCAATTTCCACATGGTATCAGAGCCTTTGTAGATTGATTTCTCTCCTACCATATTGCTATTGTAGGTTCGACATCTTGACTGGGAGCTATTCTGCTGACTAAAGGGACAATTTCTAAGCTATGGTTCAATCTCAGAAGATCATCTTAACTCCATTTATTTTCTTTGAATGGAAAGTAGAGATGGAGATACTGTCCAGAGAAAAAGGTATCTATAGGGTGACTATGGAAACTGAAGTAGAGCCCAATGCAGCTGTAGAGAAAATTAAATGGCACAACAGGAGGGATGAGGCTTATGGTCTCTTGTGTCTGAGCATATCCAAAGACCTCCTCTTCCATCTTGATGGATTGACATCACCAAATTAAGTATGGGAGAATCTTGTATATCTTTTTGGTAATATAGATGAGGTGATAGGACATCAAATCAAGAATGAATTGATCTCCTTGAGTCTCAGCAGCTTCGAATCCCTGCAACTCTACTTTTCCAAGTTTAAAGCCCTTATTTTGCAGCTAAAATAGTGTGGAATTGAAAAGCAGGAGGAGAAACTAGTTTTGGCCATACTCTTGAAGCTTGGACCTAACTATTTAGTGTTTTTTTGACCTTCCATGCCACCAAGTTGACATCTTGAGCCTGGAATATGCCTAAGCTTCCAGAGTTCATGGAATCCCTCACACAAGAACAAGATAAATTGGTGATGATGGGCACCATCAAACCTTCCAAAGACCAAGCTCTGGTTGTTGGATATTCGAGGGTGTATTCAAAAGGCAAGAAGAAAGCTAAGAATCCACCTAAGCAGAAGAGAGATAAGAACAAGTCTTAGGAGGATCCCAAAAGCTCCAAGAAGAACTTCCAGAAGAAGAAGAACAAAGGAGAAATGAGCAAGTGCGCATACTGCAATAAGGGCTTTCATCCTGAAAGCTCCTGCATGAAGAAGAAAATTGACATGCTGACCCAACTTCTAGAGAAGAATAACATATCCCTTCCCGATAGCTCAAAGAAGAGGGAAGGAGGATCAAATTTAGAAGACAGAGAGAGAGTTCATGCATTGGTTGCTGGCACATCAAGATCACCTAGATTCATTATACACTCTGGAGCTTCAAGACATATGGTTTCAACCAAGGAGGAATTCTCCTCTCTTGACATGTCTAAAGGTCCACCAATAGTGCTGGGAGATGAATCTCTCACTGGCAGTTTAGGAAAAGGAAGGATTGATATTGACCATGGTAACTTCAACAATATATGGTATGTTCCAGGTCTTGCCTCTAACCTCTTGTCAGTGTATCAGATGACCCACACAGGGTCTCCAAATGAGGTCATATTCTCCCCTGATGATGTTGAGATCATGGATATCTCGAGTGGTAAATTCATTTCAAAAGGAGTTATAGATCACACTTCGAAGTTATACTGGTTTTCACACTTTCTACCCTACTTAAACCCCTCTACTCTTCTGATTCATGCTAATGAGGAAAGCAAGATTTGGCATGAAATATTTGGACATATTAACTATAAGTATCTTTCTAATCTAAGTGAAAAATAAATGGTCATAGGGTTACCAAAGATTAAGTTTTCCAAGGGAGTCTGTCAAGATTGTGGCCTAGGAAAACACCCAGAGCATAAATTTGAGAGAGCTAGTCATGAGAGAACCTCTGCACCTCTTGAGTTGATCCACAGTGATGTTGCTGGTCCATTCCCTCATATGTCAATAAGTCAGGCCAAATATGCATTAAATTTCATAGATGACTTTTCCAAGTATTGTTGGGTTTACTTTGTGAAGCATAAGTCTGAAGTTTTTGGCCTCTTCAAAGTCTTTAAGGCTTTGGTTGAAAACCATTATGGGAGGAAACCCAAGATCCTCAGATCTGACAATTGTGGTGAGTATGTCAAGTCTGATTTCATTCAATATTGTAAATATGTAGGTATTTATATGCAGCATTCAATCCCTTACACACCACAGTAAAATGGTGTTGCTGAGAGAAAGAACAGATTACTGAAAGATATGGAAACCTGTATGTTGGAGGCTAAGACTTTTCCACCAAATTTTTGGGTCGAGACTATAAACTTTGCATCCTATATCCATAATAGGGTTCCTCATAAACAACTTTATGGTACAACTCCTTTCGAAGCATGGAGTGGGCGCAAGCCAGATGTGACCCATTTCAAGATTTTTGGCTCAAGGGCTTGGGCTAGAATTCCAACAGAAAAGAGGAAGGCTTTGCAGCCCCAAAGCCAAGAGTGTCTATTTTTTGGGTACTTTGAATATTCTAAAGGGTACAAGATAATCAATTTGAGAACAAACAAATCCTTCATTGAAAGGAGTGTTCAGTTCCAAGAAGAGCCTTTAGCAGTAGTTGAAGTTGGAGAGTCTTCTTCACCACCAGAACCATTGAATGTAAGTGAAGAGACAAATGAGTTTGTTGATTCTGATATGTCTAATAATGACAACTTAATTTCAGATCCTAACATTCCTACAATACCAAAATGGGCAGCAAATACCATTCATGCAGCTGGGGAACTAGCTGGAAATCCTAGTGATCCTAGGAGGACTAGATCTCAGTTTGAGAGTGCCCTGTGTATGAAAGACCCTTTGTTTACAGAGAAATGCTATCCGATGGTTGAATAAAACACACAAACATATGAATATGCAACACATGATCCAAGATGGCAAGTATCCATGAAAGAAGAATTCAGCTCACTCTAGAAGAACAACACTTGGGAGCTGGTTGATCTTCCCCCAGGGAGGAAGCTAGTTCAATGTAAGTGGGTTTTCAAAACTAAGTTTGATGCTGATGGTTCACCTTTGAAATGTAAGGAAATATTGGTAGCCAAGGGATACTGATAGGTACATGGTATTGACTACAATGAGACCTTTGCACCAATGGAAAAGATGGATTCCATCGGGCTAGCCTTAGCCATTGCAGCTTCGAAGCAGTGGGAGGTACATCACATGGATGTGAAGTGTGCTTTCCTAAATGGAGATATTACTGAAGAGATTTAAATGCATCAGCCTCAAGGGTTTATTACTAATCCATATTTTGTGTGCTGGTTAATGAAACCATTGTATGGGCTTAAGTAAGCCCCCGGGGCTTGGTATGCCAAGATTGATGGCTTTCTGCTGTCATTGAGTTTTGTTTGATGCAAGTCTGATCCAAATGTTTAATTGAAGCTGATTCATGGTTATTTGATGATTATTTTATTGTATGTGGATGACCTTCTGATTAAAGGAAGTTCAAAAAATGAGATTGTCTCCTTGAAGGATGCAATGAACCATGCATTTTCTATGACTGATTTGGGGTTGTTGAGCCAATTCTTGGGTCTCGAAATTGCTCAATCCCAACATGGAATAAAAGTACATCAGTCCAAGTATGCTTTGGATTTTCTGAACAAGTTCAACATGAAATATTGCAAGCCAAGAAAGACTCCCTTCCTTTTAGGAGTTAAGCTTGAAGAAGCAGGTTCTTCTCCTATGGTGAATAATACACTATATAGGCAATTGATTGGGTGTTTGCTGTACCTTACACACACTCGACCTGATATTTTTTATGTAGTAAGTGTGGCTTCAAGATACATGGATCAGCCTCATGAGATCCATTGGAGAGCATTCAAAAGGATCCTTAACTTTGTTCAGAGAACAAGAACTCATGGGATCTTCTACAAAGCTAAATATGATCTTGATTTGATTGGGTTTACTGACAGTGATTGGGTAGGTCACAACACAAATCAAAAGTCAACATCAGGATATGTTTTCATGCTTGTTGAAGGACCAATCAACTAGTCAAGTAAGAAACAGAGTGCCATTGCACTCTCATCTACAAAAGCATAGTACAGAGGAGTTGTAAATGTAGCAACTCAATGCTTATGGTTGCTGGGGTTACTTGGTGAGTGTGGCTTCGAATAAGAGTTTTCAACCATTATCTATTATGATAATTAGAGCACCATTCAAATCCACAATGATCCAGTTCAGAGACAAAGAACGAAACACATTGAGATCCATATGCACTACATCAGACAACTTGTGGATGATGGCACCATTCACCTATTCTTCTGTGCATCTTTAGAACAAGTAGCTGACATCTTCACCAAAGTTTTTTGTGAGAAGAAATTCAGCAATCTCAAATCACTGTTGGGGATTGCTGATCATGCTATGGAGCATGATTGATGACAAGATTTTCAAATTTTGTTTTACCGTCCATGTTTAAGGAAGGATTTTCCCACTGGGTTTTTGCCTCTTTCCTTGTTTAAATGGACATGCAATATGTAAAGGGTGACTAAGCCTTATTGATAGGCCCTATAGTTTTCTGATATTTTACTCATAAGTCAGGATTAAGGGGGGATGTTAGAATAATCAACCCATAGTTATCTACCTTAGAAATTAATTAATCCATTTTTGTCTTATTTGCCTAGTTTCAAATATTCCACTCTATGCAAGTTTCCTTCCACGTGTCCTAGAAGTCAAAATTGCTAAAACTGAGTCATGGAGCACTTGGGAAACCTCCTGGAATCCATATTTAGCATATCCACTTTATTCTAGATCCTCCCTAGCGCATGTTTTCGTTTTCTGCTTTATTGCCTGCTTTACTAGGATTTATGGCAAAAAGGGAAAGTAAGACTAGGTGCAGTTGACTTGTTTTTTCCCTCATCATCCTCCATTATTTTCTCCTAATAAAAGCATGTATGATTTTTCTTTCCATCACCTATTAGCTTTCCTACTTGAATTTTCCAATTCGTGAGCTCCTAGATAGATTTGGAAACTGCTTTATGCACCTATGGGGGATTTGACTAGATTTAGTAAGCCTTCTTTTGACTATTTCGAATGGCATCCTTATGCATTCAAATATCTCATGTAATTATTTATTGCAGCAGCTTATGACTTCACAAGGTTGGCTATTTTACACTTATTCAATACAAATTAGTGTTATGCTCCAATTTTAGTCTCCTTTGTGTGTAAATTTGCATGTTTGATTAGTAATTTTGTGCATGCAATTGATTTATCACCTGTGTTCAATTTCCACAGTAGGGGTCTACTCATCCCCATGGAGAAGAACATGTATCTCCTCCTTCAGAGGTAAAATTAAATATTATTGCAGTATCTTTTTTTTGTTTATGTTACAATTATTGACTCAACTAAATATAGTAACTAAATTTGACTACAATAACTAGAAACTCCAACCCCAGAATATTTCCAGGTGACAACATGCTTATTACATTATGGTAGGGGTCTTCCCATGGTCTTCATGCAACATAACGCATGTCCTCTACTTCCATGGTCCAAGGTGATTGTGGAAGGTCACACTCTGTGCCCCATCAAGTAAGTGTTAAATATAATAACTAAATGTTGCTATTTTTTCTATTAACATTCAATTTTCACTATTACCATTCACTTTTTTCATGCTTATTGTGAATATTTGCATATGATAACATGCTTATTACATCGTGGCAGGGGTATTCTCATTGCCATGGAGCAGCACATTTATCTTCTCCATCAGAGGTAAAAGTAAATATTATTGCAATATCTCATTTTTGTTGATGTTACAATTATTGACTCAACTAAATATCGCAACTAAATATGACTACAATAACTAGAAACTCAAACCCCAAAATATTTCCATGTGACAACAGGCTTATTACATTGTGGCAGGGGTCTCATGCCCATGTTCATCATGGAACAAAACGCGTGTCCTCTACTTCTGAGGTAAAAATAAATATTATTGCAATATCT
The DNA here is from genome assembly GCA_001517045.1 of Pseudotsuga menziesii. Taxonomy (NCBI): domain Eukaryota; kingdom Viridiplantae; phylum Streptophyta; class Pinopsida; order Pinales; family Pinaceae; genus Pseudotsuga; species Pseudotsuga menziesii. The sequence goes on from LPNX010517132.1 coordinate 75,271, forward strand.
CATTTTTTATTATCTTACAATTATTTTCATAACGTTTATTTATTGATTTATTGTGTTAGGGTGACACGGGTGGAAAGGCACCTAATATTTCCATGGTCTAGGGTGACCGTGGAAGGTCACGCTCTGTGCCCCGTCAGGTAAGTGTTAAATATAATAACTAAATGTTTCAATGTTTTCTGTTAGTATTCAATTTCAACTATTGACATTCACATTTTTTTGTGCTTATGGTGAATTATTGATTGATTTATCGTGCTAGGGTGGGGACAGTGGAAAGGTACCTACTGCTTCCATGGTCTATGGTGACTGTGGACAATCACCCATTAGAAGTAGATCAGTAGGGGTGACCGTGGGAAGTCACCAGCCACAACACCGCATCAGGTAAGTGTTAGTTCTTAATAGTAACTAAATTTCATTACAATAACAATGTTTGAATGATGTTAATTTTTTTTTTCTTAATTTTATTGTTTGATGAATTTAGTCCAGTGCACTTCATCTAGGTGATGAGGAGCTTGAGGATCAAATTTACTATTCCGTAGACCCTATGGATATTATAAAGAAGGCCCTGAAAAAGGAAAACATAGAAATGATCTCCTTGGCTTGCATAAGGCCCATGACACATGAGATCAGGGCAATGATTGAATAGCTGAAAGAACAAATAAAATATTATGGCGTAAGTGGCATCTTGACATATTTTTTTAAGCTATGACATGATTTCATATATGATATTATGTTTTCTATTTTTCCAACTGATATGATAAAGTAAAGTTTTTCATTTGTAGGATTTTTTGCAACCCATGATTAGAGAAATTGTCGAGAAAAGTATAGGTAGCAGTAATGCTCCAATGCAACAAGAACGACGAAAAAGAAATGTACCAATGAGGCTTTTTGACACTCCTCTGGTTGGCCTCGAATCCATTGATGAGGGCACCAATTTTGATCAGCATGACATGCCAGAGCATGATGAGATGGAGCCTAGGAATCCACATGAATCTGGAGATGAACCTATTGTAGATGACCAGGAAACGTTTCTTGGAGCAACACGAGTTAAAAGCACCAAATCACTAGATCTAATCTTTCTTGTGGATGACGCTTATGTTTCGATCAAGATTCAAAAGATTGCGGGTATTAATTAATTAATTTATTCAGTTTAATCATGAAATTGAAATGGATATACGCTGAAATTATTATAAATTAATGGATTACATGTTTCTGCAGGAAACAATGTTTTCTATAGGAATTTGAATGACAAAGCATTGGAGCTATTTGGCCCCACCATTCGCACATGGTGGAATAACCAAGATAGCACAAAGAGAGATGCATTGATAGACCACCTGGTAAACTTGTTTGACAATACATTCAACAATAAAGTGGTTGCAAAGTTAGCCGTCAAGAATTTAAAATATACCAAGGCCCAATATAGGGATAAATTGCAACTTGACCTCAAGCATGAGCACCCTCCCATGGTTCCAGAGAAAGAGTGGAAGGCACTCATAGAGGATGCAAAGGAGAACTTGCTAAAAAGACAAGGAAAACAATCATGGCCTGGAAAACCAAGGTACAACACATATCATATTTTTAGTCAAATATGCTCATTTATTTTTTTTCTTTTTTGTTTTAAGCAAGAATTATGATATCTAATTTTTTTCAAAATTTTCATATATAGGCTACCAGACACCTCCAAAGAAACCAAGGATAGAGTGGAAAAGCATGAGAAACATAGACTAGGCCAGGGTGGCTATACAAAACTAAGAGCCTAAATCATAAGAATTAAATGATTAATTATGGGGAATATTTATTTCAAAGTAGCGAACAAATATCTATTTTTGAAAGAGGGAATTTTAAATGTGTTATGCATTGCAGGGACATACGTTCCAAGATGTTGCCACCAAGGAATACCTAAAGCTTGGTTTCAAGTATGGTTTTAAAAGTGTCATTGAGTATCCGAAAAGCTTGGGGCAGACTCCAATCTCCTTAATGACACAGATGCATGTAAATAAAATGAATACAGACATCATTGCAGTATACTATTAAAGTCTATTCATTTTTTATTATATCACCCATAAATAAATATTTATTTTTTATTTTAAGCAACAGTGAAACCACAGCACTGAATCCAGCGGTACTCCACACATACCAGCTGATGTTGGGGTGTGCATGTCCCATGATAATGGGGAGCAGAGTGGTCATTCTGGTATGTGTGCTTTGGAAATAGAAATATCTACTGTGATTATAGATATTATTTCCTAACGTATACTTTTAAATTTTCTTCTTTCAATCGAAGACTGTGAAGCTTAGGAGGGTGAACCGCAAGAGGAATTAGCAAGTAGAGAAACAATTAACACACCAACTGTCACATATGCATAGATAGGTAAAGAGAAATATTGTACTTTTAATCAAAATGATGATCTATTAATTTCAATAATATTTCAACATATCGATATGCCCATTTTCGTTGTTGCAGTTCACACCCCTTCAGAAATGCATCCACGCCCTAGTCAATGACATACAAGAAGTATGATACATGAGTGAATGGAAACAAAAACACTAGTAGGATATGGCTTTGTAGATAATCCACCACATTATGATGATATTATCCCAATTATCGTCAGTTATTTCAATGCAAAAAAACAGAAATCAAAGAAAAAGTAGATGTGTAAATTCATGACTTGTATTTGGATGTATATTGATGTTGTTAGTTTAAAACAATGTTTATATGAATTGCCTCATTATTCTTCAAATGCTTTTATGTTTATATGTTTTGATGACTAGCCTAGTTATGCATGAATGTTTAAATGTTTTCTATGTAAACAACATCATTTATTGGGCATGGGGAATTGAGAGCGATGTGAAGGGGTGGAGGGGCCATAAGAGATTCCACCTTCATGTGGTTGGCCCTATTCAGTAGGGAATGTAAAAATGTTATTGAAACAAAGAGGATCTCAATAAGGTATAAACACTCTTTTATTACTATGCATTAAAGATGGTTGTAAATTTTTAAATAAATGTCTATTTCATAAAAAATTATTAATAAATTTAGCATTTCACGGTTCATTGATTTCTACAGGACTTTGTAGTAGGATTTAAATGACTATTTATTTTCTCTTATATATTATTTACTCATATAAAAATTCTGTCTTTGATGATTTATGCAGGTCTTCGTGATGGAAATGCATCTCGTGGAAAACTCTTATCAAGTTGTATGGGAAAATGGATTTGGTGAAAGGACAATGATAAGGTAAGGGTTCTGACGTGTTCTTTATCTGTAATGTCTTTGTCTTTATCGTTAATTTATATTTCATTTTATTAAGATACAATATATACAACTAATAGTAAATAACTACTTTTAGACTATCATCCAAACTAGGAGACAACCTTCTACATAAAACACAAATGCTTCTTAGCAACGTAGAAAAAAAGAAGAAAAATCACGTAGAAGAAATTAGGTTTTTTTCGGCCCTTCTTCCTATAATTTCGGCATGATGGAACCCTAGGTTATTAAATTTTAATTTTTCAAACCCTAATTGTTCATCTATCTTTCAAAACTAAATTTTCTTATTTGTATACTTGTAAATATTATTCTTAGGTTATTTTAGTTTCTCTTTGGTTTTAGACTTAATTTTTATGTGTTTTTGTAACTTTTATTTTATCAAAAAAGAAAGCCATAAAAAAAGAATTTATGTGTAAAACCCTAAAAACGTAGGCTTGCTTCTCCCACAATACGATCCCTCTTCTTTATCAAACATAGGTCTACAATATGTATTGCAGACCTCGTATGCCCTAGCTGCCTTCTGTGCACACTCAAAACAGAAAACAAGTTAGTATTTCAAACTATTTAGATGGTGGTGTATTTTGTATAAATATATCTTATTGATTTGATTAGTTTTCTGCCCTATTCCCATTATTTTTCTGGGTAAATGTAAGTCTGTTTTTTACTGAGATCTAGAACCTTACATCTCTGAATGCACAGTGATATAATTCTAACATTATTTTAGTGAGTATTGTTTTATATTTTCTTAGTACTGATTATTGCTATTGAGAGTTGGGTGATGGTAAGGGACTTGATGATTTTATATTTCAGAGCTTACATACAGGACCGCGTGAAGGATAATAACATTATCGTCAGCTTGGAACTAAATTTTCATTAAGTTAGTATTTTATATCTATGTTATCACATACACAGATCTGGAAATCATATGCTAAATGGCACTTTAAATGATTAACACTCGTTATTGGTTGCACTATTTTACATGTTCTGATTATTGTGATGACAAAATTTCAGTTGTTGCATGGCACATATGTGGACCATAAATTCATATGTCTAGATCTTCAAAGGTAGCAGATAAAGTGATGTTATTACATGAGTGTCTCCAAGGAAATTATGATATGGTTTCTAAACTACAAATTGCATGCTCAATTGTGCAACCTACTTCTCAGTGCCAAAAGGTAATTTATGATGAGTTTTTTGCTACATGAGACCAATCCTAGTAATAGAATAGAAATAAGTTGTCAATTCTTTGTTGACTAACACGTCTCTTTCCCATCATATACTTAAGGGACTGCTTTTATCTTATGGGCATATTTGATACTAACTTGACCAATTTTGGCCATGCTTGAGGTGGTTGCATAAGAAGGATAAACTTTTCATATTCACCTCTTCCAACAATGAGCAACATCAAAACAACTTTCCACCAGTTGGCACTACAAAGATTCTACACAGATTTTCTAGGTGAACAACTACTCTTTTTCCATAGGGGTTGAGTTAGTGGTTTATTATTTATTTATTTTTCAATAAAGACGAATTCAATGCACCGTATGTTTTTTGTAGAATGATGAATTATCACTAGTACCTCTTCACACGTAGTAGAACAAGTGATGGTATTTTACGAGTGTCTCCAAGGCAATTTTGATATGGTTTCTAAACTACAAATTGCATGCTCAACTATGCAACCTGCTTTTGATCAATGCCAAAAGGTGATCTATGATGAATATTTTGTATGGATAGTAAAAGAATAGAAACAAGTTGTCAATTTTTTGTTGATTAACATGTATCTTTCCTATCATGTGCTCAAGGGAATTTTTTTTCTTTCAGGCATATTTGGTACTAACTTTGACCAATTTTGGCCATGCTTGAGGTGGTTGCATAAGAAGAATAAGTTTTTCATTTTCATCTCTTCCGAAAATTGTGGGCTTGCCCTTATCTGGCTTCATTTACACCTATGGGATTCCCGAGTCTTCAAATATTGGAATCCCTTCATCTTTAGAACATGGGATTCCTTTACTTTTGACTTGTGGGATTCTTTAAGATTCTGAGGGTATCTACGAGCCTTTGCGGGCTTCTTCCAAGCTTTGTGGGAATTCTTCCAAGTCCTTGTGGGATCTTTAAGCCCCAATGGGATTAACCTTATTTCAGATCACAATAAGTTGATCCAATCCCAGTGGTTCCTACGTCTTTTATCGATGGTATTTTTATAGATGTACCACCCTACCTTATCATAGAGATCAGATCTCAATGGTGCCTAGAATATAGTTTAATTAATGTTTATACAATCCCTGTGGTGGTTACAACTTATTTTATCGATGGTATTTTTATAGATGTACCCTCCTACCTTGTCATAGAATTCTCTCTAAGAGGTGCCACTTTAGCCTCTAATTATGTATTTAAACCAATTATTATCAATTTGTGCATCCTAATTGATAAACAGTTTTTGAGGAAATAATTAGGGTGCTTAGGCGCACTTTGCATACATTTGGGCACTTTTTAAATAATTATTCCTTATTTTTTAGAGTGAGTTTAACACTTTTTGACGTCCCCCCTGAACTTCCCATTTATTTTTTTTCCTTTTACTTCAATATGTTTTTTCCCATATCTTACTTTCCCGATATATTTATTTTCTATAAATCACCTTTCATGTGTTATATTTGATCCAATTCTTTGTCTTTAAAATATAGTATGTATTTGTTCACAAGCACGTATTGAAGATCCAAAACTATGGAAAGGAAGGTGCCTTTCCACGATTTTTTTTTTTTTGAAACCTACAGGTTTCGTCTCAATACCGACCAAATTTCATCGTGGGTACTGCAAAACTGTTGAAACCCGAGGTGGCTTTGTAGGAATACCGTCACTATAGAGACCCAGTTTCATGGAACAATTACCATTCAACTTGCAAATTTTGTCGAAAGTGTTTCATTTTCCATGGTTTTGAATGCAATAAATTTATGTTCAAATTCCATAATTCGTCGATAGAGTGACAAACATTCATCGAATATGTTCCACGATTTTACGTGGAAAATAAATTTTGTCTAGAAGTTGTTTGCCATATTTTCGCCGTTCTAGTGATGACAAATTGGTCGATAGAGTGACGAATGTGTGGAAGAAATTTCTGTTCAAATTCCAGAATTCATTGATAGAGAGACAAACTTTCGTTGAACATGATCCAAGGTTTTGCATGGAAATAATAAAAATTGGCAGTTTTTTCCCATATTTTCATCGTTATAAGGATGACAACTGTGTCGATAGAGCGATGAATGTGTGGAAGAATTTTCGGTTCAAATTCCATAATTCATCAATGGAGAGACACATGCTTGTCGGACGTATTCCACGATTTGTTGTGGAAACTAGATTTTGTTTAGCAGTTTTTGGCCATATTTGCGTCGTTATAGGGATGAAAACTATGTCGATAGAGCGACGAAACATAGAAAATGAATGCTAAAAAATCAATTTCAAGGACACTATATAGAAGACACGTGGAGGCCAGTTTTCATCTCTATATCGATGGCTTAGAAAGTTCGTCGATATATCCATGCAATAAGTGCCATGAAACGTCGTGACCATTATTGTCGCAATTGAGATGACAAAACATGGGAATAGTAATGAAAAACCATCGCAATTTTTCTCCTGTGTATTAGTGGTACCATTTTCGAGGAATGATCACTTAGATAATTAAAAAATAAATAAAAATTACTAATTTTATTTTTTTTAAATAGCGATGCACTAGTGCTATATGTTCTCTACATGCTTGGAAATTTGTGTATCCCAAAAGCATCACTTAGTCCCTGAAAGGATGCACCCACAAAAAAATATACCTTATTATTTGCCTAAAAAATAAAAAGAGATCATTAGAGAAAATGAAACTTGACATAGTTATATAATTTTTGAATACATAAACCTTATATATTTGGAAACATGATTCAATTTCCTACATTTAATATTATTTACTCAAAGTAAGATATTTTGTGTAAGTATCTCAAAAATACAATTAAGTTGAGGGATGCCTGATTTTTCAGTTTTCTATTGCAACAAACATGCCAAAGGTGACCCTCATTATCTTGCACTCACCCTAAGTGGATTTAGCTCATAATAATGAATGTGATTTTTAATCTAAAATGTTCATCTCATCAATGACTTAAACCAGAAAATGAAAAGAGGCAACAGATGTCAGGTATTCTTTACTCCATGATTTCAACGAGTTTCTACACCTGTATTCTTTTGAGGTTCTGAACTTTTCTTATCAAATCAACATAAGTCAGCGCAATTCAAAGATAAATTTCATAACCACAGAAAATATTAAGGATTAATGAAAAATAGAAATAATAAATTATACCTAAGTTTAAAATCCATGCTTGGCTTGGGATGATATCTTCCTGAGTTATAGAAAAATAGGGAAAAATAAGGGAAAAGGGTATCGATGGATATGGAAAAAAAGAGTATATTTTGGTACCCAAAATATCCCCCCAACTATCCATTTGCATGTTTTGATGCAACAAGCTCCTTCTAGTCTAAATATTTCCCTGCTTCAAAACACTTTTGATGAAGATGAGTGAGATTGAAGGAAAGTTCATATTTTTCTCCTGAATTTCTGAACCCATCATAAGAAATTAAATCACGCCACCATTGTTTCTCTTCCTTCCTATTTAGCTTGTACTTGCTCTTATACTGTATTTCTAGAAACCATATGAAGGGAAACTTGAATCTCAGTCCCACCCAACTAGGTCCACAAGTTTGAATACATGTAACATAGTCGAGCAACCAGAACAAGGAATACTTAAAGTTCTCAAAACAATATGGGTGTCTTGCTTTTAAAGATTTAGAAGAAACATTCCATATACTCTTTCTACCTTCTATTGCAAAGATATCTTGCTAAGAAATCAATTTAACATGTGTAGATGAGATTTTGTTCGAAGGCTTCCATCTGACTAACCCTCTTAGGATATGCCAAGTTTCTCATATGAACAACTCCTAATGATATAGGAGATTGATGTTCACTTTGGAGCCAAAGGGTGGAAGTGTCCTCATTTTCCTTTATAGTCTAGATAGCACTCCACCACTTCATATGATTAGTAAAAAATTAAGCAAAATATCTTAGATGAATGTCTCCCAGATGAGGAATGGATTGGAACGGACATCCATGAAACATGCTCTTTCATGCAAATACAATTCACATAGCAGTTTCTGTTCTGAAAAAATGCTCTTGATGAAGGTGTCCAATAATTATGGAGTTCACACTGTCGTGTAGGGACTCCCTTCATTTAAAGCTTTGATTTTTAACAAACTCATATGTTCATACAAAAACATTGAATACGATGGAGATGGAGCTTTGCAACATAACTATTCTTGAGTTAAACTGTACATTTTCTCCTTTTCTTTCTTTAAGGGATTGAGCTTCCTTAATTATTTTAGATCCTTTTGCAAATATTCCCATTGGAATTTTTGGAATATCAGTTCTTCAACCAATTTATATTTAAGGTGTTTAACAATCCTCTTGTGTTCAAGAAGGGAAATCATTCCCTTCTCACTTAGAATTGAACGATGCCTCCATTTACTTAGCTCAAGTTCTCACAGGGAGAGATCCTTTTTAAACTCTTTTTCTTTTTCTCCTCTTTTATCTTTTCCTTTTCCTTTGTCCAATACAATAAATTCATTCTCAATTTTTCCCACTAGGAGTGAGTCATGTGTTTCAACAATATTAGCTTGTATTTCCATCTCAACAACTTCTTCTTCCAACTCTAGTCCAAAACATATGTTTGTGTTGCTGCTTCAACAACCAATTTTAGGAATGTTGGTTGTTGTGTGAAAAAAATCCATTTTTTGTGCTCCAATATCAGCAACTTTTGTTTGTGTTGCTGCTTCTGTGACTGATTTTGTGAATGTTGATTCTTGTGTAGTAGCAGCTTGTCTTTGTACTTCAGTCCTAGAAACTTATGTTTGTGTTGCTACTTCAACAACTAATTTTAGGAATGTTGGTTCTTGTGTAGCGGTATCCTATCTTTGTACTTTAGTCCCACCAACTTATGTTTGTGTTGTTACTTCTTCAACCCATTTTAGGAATGTTGGTTCTTATGTAACATTATCATGTTCCATAAATATTTTAGTGCCTCTCAACTGATGAGATTGTCCTTGGATCATTTCAGTATCCCCTGATTGCGGAGGCTGGTCCAGGAATAATTCAATGTCTCATGACTACTGAGACTAGTCTGGAAGTAATTCAGTGTCCCCTGACTACTGAAATTGTATTTCTTCATGTTTTTGTAACTTTTGATTAGGGGTTATATTCAACTTTGGCTCCTTTTCCTCCATTGATTCTGTTGTTGGTATTTCACTTCTCCCTTGCCTTGATTGTCCAATTTTCCATGCTAACACTTCCACCATTGTGACTTTATAACCTAAAATTTTAAATAAATCTCCGCATTTTGAGCATAACAGTTCATCATGTTCCTCAATATTTGAAAAAGAAGGTGGATTTTCCAATTGGTCAACAACATTAGCCAATGTGTTCAAGCTCCGCATTGTCTACTTTTTTAATGCTTCTTCAAACCCTTGTAATTCTTCTCTGAGTGTTTGTACTTCTTCTTTCAGCAGTTCATTCTCAAAAAGAAAGTTTTAAATTTAAGGTTGATCTACAATAGGTTCTTGTGGGTTGGTCGATTCTAGAATTACTTAACCCTCTGGTTCTTGTGTTACAGGGGGTGATCGAGGTTTTAGAATAGGAGTTTCAATATTTTCCTCAATTGTATGTACCGCCTTTGTTGCAGTATAATCTATATTTATCCTTCTTTTGTCAGGACTAGATGACTACCCTTTAGTACTTTCTCTCTTCCTTATTCTCTGTAACAAACAAGGGGTAAAAGATTCTCCTGTTCCAGCAATAATTTTTTCTTCTTGAATTATAGTTCCCCTTATTTCAGGAGAATATTTAATGTTCAAAACTTCCACATCTCTTTCCCTCATTTCCCTGTCATGATATTCTGATTGATGCACTGGGCTTCCGCTCAGCTCCTGAGCATTTAATCCCTGAATCTCTTATGTTGTCGTTGCCATCGTGGATGCATCTTCCATAGGGTTTGATACTATTGCAACTTCCCCTAAACCTTCCTGCTGAACATTTTCCAATTCTTATGATGTGCTCTCCCTCCCCCCAACTGATTCAGAGTGTCACTAATCATCCCCTTCTTCAATAATTCTTACTTCCACTGAAGGTCCCCGGTTTACCCCAGCCCCAGCAATGAATTGTTCCAATGTTTGATTTCCATGTGATAAGGCTCTTAGAACTAAATATTTAATAAGTCCATGGTTTGTAACAAAGGATAATGGATTCCGAGACATTCTCACATAATGGGCCATGTTTAGTAGGGTTCTTAGAAGATAAAATGGCATATTAAGCAGTCTACCTTGGCACAAATCAGAAAGTAGAAAACAAAAATAAGTATAAACAACTTAGTACCTTCCCTCACAGGTGATGTATCTATTTAAGAATAATGTGATGTAGTGCCAAGGACTTGGGAGTGTTTCAAATGTTGTTCCTTTGGACCTCGACTGCACATTCTCTCGTGCTGCAAGACAATCTTCTATTGCAGTTGAATTGCACCTCTTTTGGGAAAACCATCTCCTTCCAGTTTTGAGTAACCTTGTAACCTATGCCAAAGCCGCCTCTGAAACGTCTATCCTCAATCCTCCAATCTATGAATGGTTTTTGGTATTGAAGTGTTGTCTCTTCATGGAAACCATTTAATATCTGAAAATATTCTATGCATCTGATTTCTTCAAAGATAAGGAAAACTTCTTTGTTTCTACGTAGAGAATCTATGTTTTTGGGATCATGTCTTACTGGAAAACCCATAATTCCTCTCTTCTACGAGATCTAATGGAGAATGCAACAACTACCAGTTTCAAACATTGGAGTCACAACATGCAAGAAGAATTGATGGATAGTCGGGGTTCATGTGGGTATTTTTAGAAAGATAGTGCAGTTATGGAATAAGATAGCTTAACATGTTATCGCACAGATTGGATGGAATGTTGATCATTTAACAAGTATGGGTGAGGTATTTGAAATGTTTCTCTTATAGATTGATTGGTTATTGGTTGCTAACAGGGACTAAAAGACAAGGTATAATCATTATTTCTATATCAATTCATGCCTAATCATGCCTATAGTCAGAACTTGTACATTTTCATTTTCGTGATGGACCGTCATCTTTCTGAGGTGGCTTCCCTTCATTGTCAAAGCAATTAATAGGAACATAATTATGCACATGCCTTCATAAAACAAGTTGGCCTTCGTCCAATGAGTAGGTTGAATGCATCCAAGCTGGCATAATTTGCAAGGATGCATGGAAGATAGATAGACTCTTTGGAATTCTTCTCGAGAACTGTAGCAGAGTGATGGAAATTTAGCAAAGTTCTATCACAAACCAGAAAGGATTGGGAGAAAATCCATGAGAGATGTGGTGAAAATTTAGTGAAATTTAGTGAAAATGTTGGCAGAGTTTCAACCGAAAAATGGCTGTAGTTTTAGAAAAAAGTGGAAATATTGGCAGAGTTGCAGCGGAAAATTAGTGGAGTTTCGACGACAAGAAATGGAAAATTTGGCAGATTTTTAATGGAGAAATGGAAAATTTGGTGGAGTTTCAGCGAAAAAATGGAAAATTTGGCGGAGTTTCAGCGAAAATAAATGGAAAATTTGGCAGAGTTTCAGCAAATAATTCAGATGGAATTTTGGTAAAAATACGAGCAGAGTGATGGATTTTCAATAGAGGTCTGCAATTTTGTTCACTTTTCTTTACAAGGATTCATCCAATTTGAAAAGGGTCATCCAAAATTTATACAATCGCTTGGTCCAATGTGACTACTTCCCTTCGATTGAACCTTCACGCATATTTCTGTACACAATTTTCAAAAAAACAAACCAATGAATGCTTGAAAAATACCAAATCAACAATTTATTTATATACAAATTTCTGTGTGGAATTGCAATTACCCTTCAAAACTCTGTATTTCATATTTAATTTTTCTTTGCAATTACATTTCTCCACCTTTTCTTCCTTGCCTTGGCATACTTGCTTGCATGTCTTCATGGTTCTTTTCTTTTCAAGCCTATATTTACACAAGCAATGTAATTTATTTCCATAATTTCAACACAAAACATGTGCATACACGTGATCATTAGAAATTAAAAGAAAAAAACCATAATATATTTGCAACAACCTTTTGTTTCCTTCTTATAACGACTCCTTTAAAGTTCATTTCACTGAGAAATCTTTACTCTATGATTTTGAGGTACCTACACTATATGTTAGTCATACTCGATATGCATATAAATCATGATATCAGATAAAATATTCACAAAATTATTTTTTCATGGAACATGAATTTTCCATATATTCTTAACCATATTTATTTTTCATGGCATCTAAAACATTCATCCATAGTCCTTGTATGGAAGTACTTTGTGCCAAGTACTTTTGGCCACTTTCGACTTGCTTTTTCACAATGTATCAATTCTCATCATGATAAATCATAACATGATCATTAACATAACATAAAAAGTACATGATTATAATATGAACACAATCATAATATAAGCATAACATCAAGAAAGCATGCTTGTTACAATATCGTAAAACAAATATGTCCACATCATTCATAGCTCATGCAACAAAACCACAATACCCTTCCTTGGGGTATTTCCTACCTATGCTATTAAGAGCGGTAACACAACCATTGTTACTAACTATCATACCAAGTGATAAGAGTACACTAAGTACTCACAATACACCACATTCTTTAGTGATTCATTCCAATTTAAATAGATCTAAGTGCTTGAGACCCTATAAGCTCAACACCAACTCCAAACATCATAATGAGTTTTTAACTATTGTAGTGCTCTAGATCCTACAATCTCAACACTGAATTTCAAACATCACAATGAGTATTAAACTATTCAAGTGCTCGTGAGCCTACAAGTTAAACACCAAAATCATAATGATTCTTACCTTTTTTCCATAGTTGTGATCTAATTTCATGTTTGCTTTCTATTTTTAATTAATAATGAAGACTCGCAAAAAGGTTTCTTTGCGAGCCCTTTGTATAGTCATATAAATAATATTTCCTTTATCCCAGAGTTATTCCTGAACTATACGAATCATGGAAAACTAAGGATTTGAGGACCTTTACTTGAACCGTCCATTGTACTAGAGACCAATACCCCCTGCAATGTCCACATTCTACAACTTTTGTTTTGGGGAAAGGATATTATTTCAATTCAAGTTATCTTTCTTAGACTTATTCACTTTATTGTTCAATATCTTTCTTCCTTTTAATTAAGGGGTTTTGTTTAATTTCTAAAGATTTATTGAAGTTTTAAGGGCCTTATAATCTCACGCATTCCCCCGGGATTAGGATCAAGGTTTCATAACTTCTTTATTGGATTTAATTTTATTCTTCTTTATCGCATTTTCATAAATATGCATTTTGTTCTCTCAAAAGAGATGTGGGCACTACGCTCATTCATGCCAAGGTGAATACAAAAGAAGTCTGGAAGGTCCTATTTATCATAAGCATGAGGGGAAGAACCTAAATGTCCAAAGTAGAACCCTGGGAGATGAAGCGTCAACACGTTTTCCGTCCCAAGGTGGTTAGTTGAAAAATCAACTTGACAGGGTCATAAATTTGGCATGCGATCTCTATTTGGGGTGCTTGATAACGTGTTTGAAAGGTGTATCCAAGATTTACATATTTCAACTTGAGCCAAATGCATGTCAATTCAGTACAAAGTTTGCCCCCCGAATTGTCAAAAAGCATCGTTTAGGGCCTCAAAACGGCCCCAGAAGTTTAGGTCTCAAAATGCAGTAGAAAGTTATTAGAAATTTTCCAAAATGGAAAATTATTTTCAACCAGTGGAAAAGGTCGGTGGCCACTAATATCCATCTAGATAAAGAATTGAGGTAGCATTACAATAAAAATATATTTATATAGAAAAGATTATTAGTTTGTTAACTTTCACCCCTAAAACAACTACATCAAAAAATACACTATTCGATTGATTGCACAAATAGGAATTATTGTAATACAATCATATGACAGTGTAAAAATATTTACATCTTAGTGTGTCCCTTGAAATATTGGAGCCCAATTTGAAAACAATTTAGGTGCCTTGGTTTAGTCTATCATCTTAATAGTTAAATAAGTTATATATTGAGCCCAAAAAAACTGAGCCTCCTATCAACCCCTTGGCAAATATTAGTGTCCCACTACTTAGTCCTTCATGACAAAAGTGATAGTAATTCCACAATTTTATCTACTACATCAAATTAATTGTTCTTGGATATTTATAAGTGCAAATTTGGCATGTTTGAAGTCATAATAATTAACATTACTAGGTCATAAGCATTTTTCTAGTAATTCTTTTTCATTTAATATTAGGAAAATAGGACCAAGGTGGGAATTACTAAATGCAAAAGAAAACATAAGCACTAAAGGCCCACATGGATGGAGGTTTATAGATTGACTAGAAGAGACTTTTACTATAGCAACTATGGTGTTCAAGTGGATATTTTAGAATTTTTAGCTCTATTTGCAAGGAAAGGAGAAGGATTATGATTGCTTTATTAGTGGAAATTCGTATTTAATTGTGTAAACCAAGAAGTTTTTAGATTAAAAATTTATTTTATAAGACATTTATGAACTTAGTAAATTACATCTAAACTTAATTAAAAAAAATTATGGGACATTTATGAACTTCTTAAATTAGATCCAACTATAACTAAAAAAACATTTAAAGATTAACTGCAACAAGACTTTTCCATAGCAGCACACAACAAACCTGTGGTATTGAAGTGGAGATTTTAGAATTTTTAGCTCTCCTTGAAAGGAGAAGGAGATGAATATGATTGCTGTATTGGTGGAAATTTTTATTTAATTGTGTAAACCAAGAAATGTTTAGAATACAAATTTATTTTATAAGATATTTATGAACTTAGTAAATTATATCCAAATTTAACTAAAAAAATTATTTTATGGGACATTTATGAACTTCTTAAATAAAATCCAAATAAAACTAAAAAATAAAAAAAAGTGAATGACAGCTATGAAGGGTAGTAATGATTGAAGGGAGGCTAGTGTGTTGAGATTCGTACATTGAAGGGTGTGAGGGGGTTTTGTGTATATGTATTTTTAAGGTTAGGTTTTGAAGATGGTTGTTTTTGCCTTTTGGGGTGCTGGTTAGATAGTACTTTTTGTTGAAGAATGTAATCTCACATTTAGTTAGTTAGTGAGTTAGGTCATCCATCCTATTTATTCACTTATGGTATTTTCCCATAGTATAGTCATTTGTATTTTCTATTTAAACTGTTTTTAATAATGAGAAGGCAATCACTTTTTATTCATAATCTGAAGTCCACAAACTCCTTTCAGATCTGGTTGCAGGATTTTTTTCTTTTACACTTTTATCTGAGGTAAGTTTAAAATCATTGCCCAATCATTGGGCTCCTTTGAAGTTTAAAATTTTTAGCATCTCTTTTGCCCTAATGTTTCTCTTTTTCAGTTATTCAAATGCTTTCATATAGAAGATAGTGTTTTGTGAGTATGACTTATGATAAGTTTCTCTTTTTCAGTTATTCAAATGGTTTCATTTAGAAGATAGTTTTTTTGTGAGTAGAGTTACCATAATTTTTTTGTTCAACAAATTTTAAGTTCAAGTTCTCTAAGTTTTACTAGGGTTTATGTTTTTTTATAAAATGTTATAATGCAAGCTCCTTAGCTATCAAATTTGTATTTATTTTCATTAGGTTTTCCTGTTAGAGTTTTATTATGTTTTGGCAACCATTCTTTTATGTGGATCTGAAGTTTATCTGTTATGTTATTTTTTTTCTTGGTTCTTTAGGATTTTCTAACTGTTGTAAACTTATCAGAGTTTTTTAATGTTATAATGCAAGCCACTTAGCTATCATAATTTGTATTTATTTTCATTAGGTTTTCCTATTAGAGTTTTATTATATATTGGCATCCATTATTTTATGTGGATCTGAAGTTTATCTGTTATGTTATTTTTTTTCTTGGTTCTTTAGGATTTTCTAAGTGTTATAAACTTATGAGAGTTTTTGGACTAAAAATGATTTATATTATTGGTTGTAAACTTATCAGAGTTTTTGGATTAAAAGTCATTTATATTATTGTTTGGTGGCATAAGCCATTTTAGTTAAAAATCCTTTAAGTTGGTAGGCTTGGAATTTGAGATTAAACGTTTTTATTCAATTGTATACTGCTAACCCATATTCATATTCAGGTTAAATGCAAAAAGCTATGTAATGCA
>LPNX010517132.1:92083-145035 GCA_001517045.1 Pseudotsuga menziesii
CTCCAGTGATAGTGCCTCCTCCTGCACCTTTTGCTCTATACTCCCTTCAAACTCCACTGATAGTGCCTCCTCCTGCACCTTTTGCTGCTTGGAACTTTGTTCAACCCACAGTGGGGCATCCTTCCCAGCTTGCATACGTTGCTGCATCCCAATTCATCACAGCTTATATGCCAGAGCAATTCAACTTGAATTATATGCCATCAAGTGTTCCTTCTCCTCCTCTTGCATGGGATCCCAGCATTACCGTCGTATTACTAAATATTGTTCCTCTAGAAACTCACCCCATTCAACAATCCTATACAGATTACTCCAGCTCTGCCAGTTCTGCAGTACCCTCCGCCTCTGCTCAATTGAATACTATTGGGCTTAGTCACATGGGTATTGGCTATGGAAGAGGAGGTCGAAGCCAAAGGATCAGCACGGGTGAGAGTGAGCCTACAAGAAGGCCAGTTGCTACTGTTGGGGCTGCATGGACAGCACCCAAACGAGAAAATGGCAGTCAAGTTTTGCCGCAGTTTGCTTTCGATGAAGCTGAAGCAGTATCCAACTGCACCCAGGCCAGAACGACATTGATGATGAAAAACATTCCAAACAAGTTCAAGCAAGTATCTGTCCTCATTGACTTCTGTATATTAATTTTGTTAAATATTAATTTAGACTATTAATTTTGTTAAATATTAATTTAGACTATTAATTTTGTTAAAGATTTGTTTTTAGAGTCTGGAAATGCTTTTGTCTATGCTGGATCAACACTGCGCAAGCGGCAACGATGGGACAAATTACCCAGATGAGTCTGCATACGATTTTGTTTACCTTCCAATGGACTTCCAGTAAGTGATTTATGTCTTCCATTCATCATTAAAAGCTCGGGTGTAAATTATTAAAATGAAAACTAATACCCGAGTCCTATATTTTTCAGGAATAGATGCAATCTCGGCTACGCCTTTGTGAATTTCACATCGGCTAAAGACACATTGAAGCTTTACAGAGATTTCCATAAACAGCCATGGGAGGCCTACAAGTCCAGGAAAATATGCGAAGTTACATATGCAAGAGTACAGGTAGTCAATGTTTTCACTCATGCATTTTTGTTTCTATAAAGTAGAATGATCTGCGGTAATATTCTTCAATTGTTGGTTTTGAATACATCTTTAGCTGCCGTAACATGATTCGATTGTTGGTTTTGAATACAGGGCCGAAATTCACCGGAAAAACGCTTTCGCAATTCGAGGTTCGCCTGTGACACCTACGAGTTCTTGCCAATGGCGTTTGATCCACCCAGGAATGGGAACAATCTTACAGACAGAATTGTAGTGGGGGACCTCCAGCACTCCAGAAACGAAGATGGTGCAGCAGAATCCGAACCCAAGGAAGATGCTCTTTGCGTCAACATCATCCAACAGGAAGATGGTGCAGCAGACTCCGAACCCCTCTTTGTCCAACCTGCATAACACCTCAACCCGACCTCCTCGTTGACATAATGGGAAGTCAAAACAGAAGAATGGCAACTTCGGGAACCAATTGCAATGGCTACTGCCCATCATTATAAGTCGTCTGTACAAGTTCTACTCTAGAAAACCACATATTTAAGCAGTAAGGCTTTTTTCTCTGAAGTTCTTTGGTAAATCACTTTTCATTTCGTCCTCTATTCAGCTAATTATGTTTCTCCGCGTGTCTCCTTCTTGATCCACTGGTTCTCCACTTGTCTCGTTCGTGATCCACTGGTCCTCAGCGTGTCTTCAAATTGACTCTGTATAAAACTTCCGTGCTGATAGTCCTGCCTTCCGGATCTTTTGGAGGTTTCTTCCAATGGGGTTGCAGAAGGTTACATTGTGACAGGTTCTGGTTCTAGACGGATCTCATACTCCAATACAACAAAGAGGAAAACATGTTCATTAGGGGGCATGCAAGTCCGGGTGCAGGAGAATAATTCCAGGGCAGTATTTTGCAGTAGATCCCAATGGCCGAACCATGATGATTGGGGTTTGCGACTTGTTTATCTTCTCCACCAAGATAATGTTGCCCTACTTACCATTTTGTCTCCGTTGGAAGCCCACAAGTCTCACACAATAGTGTATTCAATATTCAGGGTTGATTGTGGTTTTGATAACGCTATTTTTGCTGCAATAGAGCTTGATTTTTCAAAGACTACCAAGATTCCACTAGGAAAGAAGCGAATAAAGCACAAAGGGTATTTTATGAAGCTAGGTGAATGTGCAAGTGGAGAGTGTACACTTGTTTACTGTGAACGAACATAAGAGGTTTATTCTTTGATCTAGCTGAAGATGACCTTCCAGAGGTGGAGGGAAAGAGTGCGAATGCAGATGACCTTCCAGAGGTGAGGGAAAGAGTGCGAATGCTCTGGTTATGCTGTTGCCCAGCCGTTGCCCAGCCATTGCTCCATTTTATGCAGAAGGTATTTCCAAGATGAATGTATTAGGACTAATTCTAGGAGAGGTAGGCCCAGGTATGTCGATGGAAGTGCGCCCTTTGGAAGCCAAGAATTCTGCAGATGTGAGCTTGAATGGCAGGCTTGGTATTGAAGATTGAAAGATGGGATTTGACAGCATTTCTCAGTCCTCCCGAGATGAGGACGAAAGTGTAAAAGACCTGCTTTCAAGCAGAAGCTTCTTTGGAAGTGGATGATCCTATGAGAAGGTTATCGTATGCAAATTGGAGATGGGAAAGCGCCTCTCCTTCCTCGGTAGATTCAAACAGGGTATCGGTAGATTCAAACAGGGTATCACGTTGGGAAGGATTACAGATATCATAAAAGGATTCGCTAACCTTGTCAATCTCATTGAACCCATGAAATCTTTTGAGTGGTACTGTCTTCTTTCTTTACACTATTCAAATCTAGTTGGCTTTCTCAGTGCTTCACCCCGTTAAACAATTTGAAATTTTGTACATGTATGCGTGTGTTCTTCTATTGGCCGAAAGTGTAAGATTAGGTTGAGATTCAACACTACTGCGATTTGAATTGGTATTTGCCGAGGGCTTATCCCTTCGTGCACACCCAATTAGGCCAATATCTGGTCTAATCAATTCTCTTCCCTCAAGGAGCTCAGCATAGCATCCAGATTTGTTAGGAAATTTAGTCAGAAATTCTGGAACAGGGATGTCACCTGATAAATGCCTATCATATCAAACCCCGATTTCTGGTCATTTGGTATGAAGGAACGAATTTCGGAATAGAAGCACAAGTTTTTGGCTTATTTTCTCAGTCAATTTGAAGATATGATGGAAAACATGTATTTAAAGATGTGGTTAGGGAAACTCTTGTTTTGCACAGTGAGCGGATTTTGATTCTTTATGAAATAATGGCATGGCATCATGATGATAGAGGGGAACTCTTGTTTTTCACAGTGAGCTGATTTTGGTTCTTGTTATAATATAATTGCATGGTATTGAATTAGTCAACCATTGTCCAACAGATCAGCATGTTATGTTTTTGTTATAAGGTAACTCACCAATATTTGAAGGCCGATCAGGGTATAAAGAGAACCTTACTGGAATCTATGGGATATATTTATAGTGGCACAGCTTGCAGATGCAATAGACCTTGATAATGGTATGATGGCACAGCTTTGTTCTCTGCAGATGCTAGCTTGTTCCTTTTATGTTGTTAAGACTGGAAATTCCAATTTGCAGAAGGTAGTGTTTCAATGATAGAGCTCTTATGTCTTCAGAAACGTGTAAGATGCCTTTGTTGTGATGCATGTTCCTGGATAGTTCTTTAATTGTGCCAGGGATACTAGGAATCTATGGGATAGATTTATAGTGGCACAGCTGGAAGATGCAACTTACCTTGATAATGGTATGATGGCACAGCTTTGTCCTCTGCTAATGCTAGCTTGTATATAATCTGGTTGGCTTATTTTCAACAGTAAGATTAGACTGACTTGTATGCAAATTTGATAATAGAAGCATAGGTCTTGGTGACTTATTGCTCAGTCAATTTGAAGATCTAATAGCAAAACGCGTTTTTAAAGACCTGATAATGATTGAAGGCTTTATGTTGATGGAACTGAGCTCTGTTTTTACACAGTGATATGATTATGATTCTTGTGATGAAAGAATGGCATTGTGAATTTTGTCACAGTTTTCTATCAGATCAACAAGTTATATATGTCCCCGATAAGGTAAGTCACCAATATTTGAAGGCTGATCAAGATATAAAAGGAACCTTACAGGAATATGTGGGGCAGATCGCCAGTGATGCAACTAGAAGTTGCCACAGACCTTCAACAATGGTTTGATGACCCATATTTGTTCTCTGCATATGCTAGATCCTCCTTTAACGCTCTGAAGACTGGAAATACCAAGTTGCAGAAGGTAGTGTTTCTTTGATAGAATTCTTCTGTCTTCCGAAACTTGTAAGATGCGTTTTCTTTGATGCACATGTCTCGATAGGTTTTCAGATTGTGCGAGGGATACTTTCCCTTTTGTCATTTTTTCTTCAGCTTTCTCCACTTATTATGATCAAGTATACTGAAGGTTAGTTAAGACCTCTTAAATAAGTGTCACTAGAAGTCTAATATTACATAAAAATAAAACTTTGTTCTATTCTCCATTAGGAGCAGCATTAATGATAGTATCAAACATTTTAAATCCGTTTGCATCAATATTATGGATTAATTTGAAAATTGATGGCCTTGAGTAAAAGAATGTGAACCATAAAGTTGATTTCTAGCGTTAGATCCCGCGCTTAATGCTTATCCAGCAGGAAACTCATGTGAATAAATTAGATATCCTGCACTAGGAACTCATGTTTTAATACATGGAAATTATCTATTTTTGAATAATCCTTTTAGCTTGGTCATTGTAAGTATTAAGGTTGATTTATTTTTGTAGCAAAGTTGTACATACTGCTTCTAAATATTTAAACCGTCTTTGTATGTTTGAATTGGTTAGCTTGTGGTCTGAATATGAAATTTTAGTGGTAGTCACAGTTCATGAGAGCCTTACACATATGTCTGCATGCAGTTATGTGTCAGTTATGCAATTATGTATTGTAGCACTTACAGAAAAGAACAGGAGATTAAGAAACCTATGTGCATAGCATATTCTATCCATTGACACATATATTATATTGCTCTTGTTGAATCTGCTTCCACCATATTCCCATTTAAGATTGTGGTTCACTTTGATTAATACACATGAACTTTTATTGGTACACAAAGCCTGGGTATCATGTTGTATGCATTTATTTTGATGTCACAAATCAATATGTAGCTAAAAGTGTTTATTTGGGTGTTGAATCAACTTTGTTCCAACTTGAGGAATTGAATTGAATCTTGTAGCTAAAAAGCCTCATAAATCCAAAGAGTAACAGTGCTACTAGGGGGAAGTTGAGTTAGAATGACAAGAGGGGGTTTGCCACTGGCTCTATCTAATAAGTTTTGTTTGCAACTAAAAGATTAGACTGACTAATGAAAATTTGGGATTAGAAGCATAAGTTTTTGGCTTATTTGCTCAGTCAATTTGAAGATATGATGGAAAACATGTATTTAAGGATGTGGTTATGTTTAAGGGCATGACGACGATGAAGGGGAACTCTTCTTTTGCATAGTGAGCGGATTTTGATTCTTTATGAAATTATGGCATGGCATCATAATGATAGAGGGGAACTCTTGTTTTTTTTACAGTGAGCTGATTTTGGTTCTTATAATATCATTTCATGGTATTGAATTAGTCAACCATTGTCCAGCAGATCAGCATGTTATGTTTTTGTTATAAGGTAACTCACCAATATTTGAAGGCTGATCATGATATAAAGAGAACCTTACTGGAATCTATGGGATATATTTATAGTGGCATAGCTGGCAGATTCAAGAGTCCTTGATAATGGTATGATGGCACAACGTTGTTCTCTGCTGATGCTAGCTTGTTCCTTTTATGTTGTCAAGACTGGAAATTCCAAGTTGTAGAAGGTAGTGTTACAATGATAGAGCTCTTATGTCTTCAGAAACGTGTAAGATGCTTTTGTTGTGATGCATGTTCCTCGATAGTTCTTTAATTGTGCCAGGGATACTAGGAATCTATGGGATAGATTTATAGTGGCACAGCTGGAAGATGCAACAGACCTTGATAATGGTATGATGGCACAACTTTTGTCCTCTGTTAATGCTAGATTGTTCCTTTTATGTTGTCTTGCAGAAGGTAGTTTTTCAATGATAGAGCTCTTATGTCTTTAGAAACTTGTAAGATGCTTTTGCTTTGATGCATGTTCCTTGATAGTTCTTTAATTGTGCCAGGGATACTTTGCCCTTTTGTCATTTTTTTTCTTCAGCTTTCATCATTTATTATGATAAAGTATACCGAATGTTGGATTCTATGAAATAAGTGGTTGAAATGGGAACTTTGTTGTTTTCTCCATTTAGGAGCAGCATCAATGATGATGCCAAACATTTGAAATCTGTTTGCATTAATACTGTGGATTGATTTGGAAATTGATGGCCTTAAATAATTGATGTGAATTATAGAAGTCATATCAAGTATCAGGTCCTCTGTAGAATGATAAATCAAGGGGAAAATCATTTGAATAAATTAGAAATCTTGCAGTGGAAACTCATGGTTTGAATAGGGGGGAAATTATCTATTTTGAATGGCCCTTTCAGATAGGAAATTGAATTCATTTCTATGGAAAGGCCGTACATGCTTCTTCTTTATATTTAAAAGGTATTGAATTGAAATGGTTAGCTTAGATTTGTTGTGTGGATATGGGATTTTAGTGGCAGTCATAGATTACGAGATATTTACAAATATATATGCATGCATCTGATTATATTAACAATTCCAGAAAAACACGATGAATAAACCTTTGTGCATAGGGTATTCCATCAATGCACTCATCCCTCCTGTCTATCAGATGATGCCACATGTTTCCAATAAAAATTTGCCACATATCAGGTTTTCCATACTAATACTTTCTGCCTCCTTACTGTTCTCGAGTCTTTTGTACCTGTTAGCGCTCTCGTAATCCCCCACGGTCTCATTGTCTAAGCGATCTCATTATCTTAGCTTCCATCAAGGAATCCATGGACGCTCACACAGTCCTCCGCAACTACACAGCCCGTGGCAAGGTAGAGAGAATAAGTCTCCTTTCTGGCTCTAGGATGATTCCATGGCTCAAATGCCACTGTATTTGCATATGGTGCCAGATGAAGTGGTAAAATAAAACATATACATTGCAGGTAGATGAATTAATGACATTAGGGTTTAGATTTTATAAACGTTTATGAGCCAAAATAATTAAAAAAATATGTTTTTAATGGTTTGAAATGTGGAAAAATAAAGGCGGAAAAGTAGTGTTATTTATAAAGAGTTTCATGAAGAGGTTTAGATCTTTATGATCATCTTGAGGCTTCTTATGCTATATTATCTATCTGACTATTTTCAATGCACTACTATGTTATGACATTGTTTTTATAATATTGGGGTTTTTAATGATTTATGAGGGGAAAATCCATGTTAAAAGAACATGATTTTCTATGGCTGAGAGTTCATGGTTTATGCAGTGAAAATGTTTGGGAAATTAATGCTAGGTGCTTTTTGCTTCTCTCAGGGCACAAACGAGAGCCCGGTCTTATGCCCTTAGCAATGAGCAGGATTATTACAATGGCGGAGAACACACAGAGTTTAATGGGAGCATTTGCTACAATTAAGAAGTTTTTTCTTTAATTTTGGAAGCACCTAAAGAAACGTGACCTTAGGGGCCGCAGTGCAAAGGGAAGGCTTCTTTCAGCTTAAGTGCCTGGTATGATGGTGACTATTCTGCTAAAATTGCCGTGGACTTCTGCCTAGCTTTGTCCTTTTGAAAGTCATACTAAGACTTTGGGGTAGACAACACCAAGAATGGAATCCTCGTGGTTGTCTTAGGACTCTGTTGACCCTCGCCAGTGATACAAAACCCTTTTGGCAGCAACTAGTATGTTGAGTCGATAATTCTTTTCTTTTCAAGTTTTACAGCTTGAATATCCTTTGTAATATAAATATTGTTAACTTCTTTAAGTTTTCTTCCTTTAATCTCATTGATCTTGTAAGCTCCTGAAAGTCCATAAGTGTTAATCAGCCATATAAACCTTCATAGCCCATAGACATTGTAATCTCCCTAAAACCCTTTAAACACCATTCCCTACAAACCACTTTAATCCCCTTCGTATCTAAACATTGTACAAGTGTTCTAAGGACCATTGGCTGGCCATTTTATTTTGGTGAAAAAATCAAAATAATGTGTGTTTCCACAAAAAATGGCAATGTCTGGTTCTGTTATAGATAGAGCAGAATTCAGCTTATTTTACTTATATTTATATGGTTTAACCTTGATAGGAAACTTAAAAGACATTATGCAAAGTTAGAATGTCAAATGTGCTATTGAAGTTTTCAAAATAATCTTAATTTATCTCCCTGTGGCTAAATTCCCCAGGACTTTCTTGCCCCAAGACCCTAGATCTTGCCTTGCTGAGTCTCTTAGTATTCAACGTTTACCTAGGATACAGTGGATTATTTATTTGAGCGTTTAGTGGCTCCACAATTATATTCAAACTAGATCATGATACAAAAGGATCTATCAACTTTTAGCTGCAAAGAGATGTAAAGAGAAATAAACAACATAGAAGCTTATTCCACTACCGGCATTCTTGGGCTATTTAAAAGGATTTAGTAACAATGATTGCACCAAACATTATATACTATGAAAGGAAATAACTCGACTTTACCAACATGGTTGGATGTACTTGCCAGTATAAACGTGCTGATATTTTTTCATGGAGTTGAAGGAATGGATCTCATATACAATGATTATGCTTGAAAGAAGGAATCGATCTCATGCAAATTCTCTTACTGTTGTAGGTTTGTGTAGATTCACTGGAGGAATTTCAAGAAGTGTTCAATTATGGTTGTTTGCGGTGAAAAGTTGGTCACACTGGATTAAATGATGCGTCAAGCCGTAGCCATGGAGTATTGATGGTTTCTGTTTCTAGTGATGATGGGAACCCAACATGCCTCTGGTGGGCAAGCTCAATCTATTTGATCTTGCAGGTATTTTTTTGTATTATTGATGTTAAAAGAGGTTTTTAATAAAACCTATCATTTTCTTTGCCCATGAATTGCACACCACTATAGCAGTACATGTTACGCTTTTGGTATTAAGGCTTTTATTCACTAAAGTTCTCACTACTTGTAAATGCAATCCAATAATTATCATGCCAAAATCATTCAAATTTTATATATTACCTGGCCCTTTGTTGTTTGGCAAGCAATGAGGATAATAGAAGAACTAGTAATGAGGGCATTCGTTTGACAGAAAGTGTGAGAATTAACCGGTCACTCTTTGCACTATCAAATGTTATCCATGCATTGAATGCCAATGAGAGCCGTATGCCATATCGGGACAACAAATTGACCCGAATTCTGCAGGATTCACTAGGGGGAACAAGTCGTGCTATAATGATTGCTTGCTTGGTCAGTACCCATCTTCTTTAAAAACTTAATATTTTCAGCACTAAAAATGAAAGCAGTTCTTTATTTTCGTGACTTCTCAAATTTTATGTTTGTGAAAATTTAAAGAAAACATCTGTGTGGAAGTCGGGTCCAAATTGTCAACATTAATGCTTTCTTTAGATTATTTAGTCATTATCTCTTAATATTTTTTCTATCCTAAACATATTCTTCCAGTAAATATATTTCTTATTTTATGGATTATAAATAGATTTCAGTTCCTCTCTGCCTAAATTGAGTTAGCAATCTTAAACACTTTACCTCCCTTAGCTACTTTTTTTTCATAATATATATGTTTGCTTACTTGATTATGGGGGCTGCAGAATCCAATATCATACCAAGAAGCACTGCACACAGTCAGTCTTGTTGCTCGGTCACAGCATATAGTTAATCATGTTGCGATGGATGGAAAACGAGATACCCCCAGGCCAAAAGTGGATATGAATGCAAGGCTCAATGCATGGCTTGAGACAAAAGCTAAGAGCAATTGCAAGGCAACAAAACCTGCTTCTCCATCTACCTGAAAGTTGCTTTCTCCCTTGTCATCTAGACAAAATCCTAGTGGATCGATGTCAGCTACCACCAATAACAACTTTTTCACACCCAAAGGACGGTAAGAAGCAATGGGTACTGAGATAGGCCATATAATTTTTTGTCTTTGTGATGAGTTTCCAGATTTTCCTGTTTTTCTAAATTCTTAGATGGGTTTTAACATGTTCTTAAGAGGCTTCTTGGACCACCAAGTCGCGTCAAAGTAACCTTGAGTGAGGTTAGTATTGAGGTTACAAACTTAATGCCATTTGACTTTTTGGTATTGACTTATGAAAATAACTTTCCCTAATTGTTATTTTCTTTACAATTTCTATTATGATGTTAATATGGTTTGCAATGCAGGAAAGTCCCGAGCTAAACTCTTCAAAATATAGAGAAAATGCTGATTCAAAAATGGCAAGTTGCCAGGTTATGTTTCTTTTTCTGCATATACAATCCCTTAACGTCCCGTTCTTAATTGGTGTATGTACAAAACAAATATATTTCTTTATCAACATAGTTAACCCACAAAGGGAAGAATACAGAAGATTTCTGAGACTGGGTTGTGGGGGTGTTCCAGCATTATGATGTATAGGAATTGGTAGAAGGCAGTTTCATTTGTTTTGTTTTTTGGTTGAAGCTGGTTTTTGGGTTTCTATTTTGAAATGGCTCAAGACGAGGTGACCAAATATGCCCACAGTCCTGTGCACATCGTCGTTTCCCTGAGGGAGTACATGGTGCTTCGTCGAGTTATTTCAGGGCTCCCAAAGCTTGGGAATGCCAAGGGAATCAAGACGGAGGCAAAGTCGATCTTGGAGGAGTAGCGGGCGGAAGCGATTTCTGGTGTTATAGATAGGCGAGATGTGCCCGGGCGCAAGACGGTGCTACATCTCATCGTGCGCATGGGGGATGTCCAGGCGGCCGAGATGCTCATGTCTGCAGGTGCGGATTGGAGTCTGCAGAATGAGCACGGCTGGAGTGCCTTGCAGGAAGCGGTATGTGCACGAGAAGAGGGAATTGCTATGATCATCATGAAGCATTATCATCCCCTTGCCTGGGTGAAATGGTGCATGAGGGTACCCAGGATCGTGGCTACCATGAAGCGAATGAGGGAATTTTATATGGAGATAGCTTTTCATTTTGAGAGCTCTGCGATACCCTTCATTGGCTACATTGTGCCTTTAGAAACATACAATATATGGAAAATAGGGTCCAATTTGAGGGCTGATATAACCCTTGCGGGGTTTGATGGTTTTGGATTCAGAGATCAGATCAGATCTTTTTGTTTCTTGGGGATGGGAGTGAGGATGGGAGGTTCGCACCTGGGTCTCTATGTGTGTTATACCACAAGGATAAGGAAATTATTAATGCATTGGATAGTGTCGAGTCTAAGCCTTCTGATGTCGAGATTGCGCAGGAAGTCGTTGCGATGTCACATACGAATATGTATAGGCCTGGGATTGATGTTACTTAGGTTGAGTTGGTTCGTCAAATCACTTGGAGAAGGCAAGAGAAGGTTGATATGGTCAGGCCTTGGAAGGCCAAGATCTATGATATGCATCATGTGATGCTTAGTGTGTAGTCTAGGCGGGTTCCCGAGGCGATGACTAATGAGGAACTATTTGCAGCCTCTGCAGGGGATAGCTATCCTATTGATAATGAGAGATATGAGACTGAGAAGGATTATGCAGGTCTGTTGATAGAGGAGGAGAAGAAGCAGCTAGAGAATGCCTTGAAGATGGATCATTTGGAAATTGGGGATGATGGGATGCAGAAGGATGAGGCATTGGATGTTGGACACTGCCATAGCTGCTATGGAAGGGAGGAATTCCTTCACAGGGAAGAGAAACACAACGTGGTTTTGTTATATGGTGCCAAATCTAATTGGGATGTTGTTAAGGCAATGGGACTTAAGGAAGTCATGGAAGAGAAGAAGGGTTGGTTTAGTTGGGGCAAGCGGAATGCGAAACAAGACCACGGAAAGATTGTGCCACCTAGGATTTCTTTGAGTGTAGAAGGCAAAGTTAGTGATCTGCTCGACGATTCGGCTACAAGGATTCTGATGAAAGCTGGAAGATATTCACCTGAGCATGGTAGAAGATCTAATGATGCAAATCCTACTGATTACAGGGTCGATGATTATAGGAAGGGAAAAGAGACAGATGGTAGAAAGTCAATAAGTATAGAAACAACTCGCAGGCATAAGCTCCATGTCAATGATAGCAGAAATGAAAGTGAGTACAAGAAAGGATTGAGGCCACTGTTGTGGCTCACATCTCAGTTTCCTCTCCAGAATGATGAGCTGTTGCCACTGCTCGAAATTTTGTCAAACAAGGTTAAGGCTATTCGTTGTTTAAGAGAATTGCTTACTACAAATCTTCCACGTGGTACTTTCCCTGTCAAGGTATGCATCTAGTCGCACTTTACTTTTTGTTAGAACAGTAGTTGAGATGTTGGATTCTGGAACATATTCCATTTTGTACATTAGCGGGGTCTAGACTTGCCTTGGATGCTCGTTTAACCAATATCCTCTTTATAAGCATTTGACCAAATAGTTATAAAGAATGGATTGTACTTCTACCAAGCATAGAAATACTATTAAGAAATGGTTTAGCTTTCTATATGGTATGTCCTATCCTTAATCTTAAAAAGCCAAAAAAAACTAGACTTGCTCTTATTTCTAGAGTTGGGATTCCTTTGAAGAAGCTTTACATACCCATTAAGAATAAGTTAGAAAAGGTCTTACTACTCGGTGCTCACCAAGCCATTGATTTATTGTAGATAGTTGGTTTTTATAGTTGTAGGACAATTTCAAGATGCTTTGTATTTGCCATATTCAGGCTCTTTTAATGAGCATGTGGGGATAGTATGGGAAAGGGTATAATAGAGTACTTATAGTTAAGAATTTTCACACTGTAACCATTCAAATCGTATGTTATAAAAAAATTACTACCTTTATGAATACTTTTATTTGCATAATTATGGTATATTCGCAGAATTATGGTATATCACTACATCTGTGAATACTTCCATTGGCAGAATTATCGTCTATTATGGATTAGTATGAAATAACATTTAGTAATTTTTTTTTTATAGTCATAAAAGCAATTTCAAGATGTTGTTTTGTATGTTATGTTCAGCTGTTTAGATGTTTTAATAGGCATGTGGGGTTTAGCATGAGAAAGGGATACTATAAGCATGTGAGAATGCATCGGAAAGAGATACTATAAAGTATAGCAATTCCAGGATACCATTTATATGTTGTGTCTGGTTGTTTAATGAGCATGTATGGATCAATGTTGAACGATACCTCCTCACTTGTTACTTGTTTTCTTTAGCTTCCAGTTCCACAGGATGAGTTGCCAACCTGCCAAGTATTGTCCTTTGTGGGATTTCTTGTGCAATCCCATTATCTATACGAGGACTTAGACAGTTCCTAGAAACTCTAATGTTTGTCCATTGGACCATTTGTCATCAAGAGGCCTTCTGTGTGCTATTCTGGATATTTATTCAAAGTTTAGAGGTGGTGTTATTGGTTAGGGTTGATGCCATTGCCATTATAGTCTTGTTGCAGTGCAGACTCCACACTAGTGTTTTGAATCATCCAATATCAACAAATTGTTGGATTTATTGCATCAAATCATGGTCTGGTGCCATGCAATCTTCCTTTCCAAAATGTCTTTACAAAGCCATGTTGTCCATTTTACTAGCACTGTAATGCATGTTTTTCAGGTCAATGGTTAAAGGGTTTGATCTTTTCCTTCTTTAATCCAAACACAACACGTTCTATTTCCGCTGATTTGATCATTTTACTTCAGTGCCCCCAATATCCAGCCATTAGGGTTAGGAAAATAGTAGAAGGAATATACATTAAGAGTATTTTAATTTTAACAAATGTTTCTTATTACTGCTTTTTAAGAGGTGTTTTGGGCTTTATGAGTTTGCTTTGATGGTATAATGCTTCTCTTCCATAAATTGAAAAAAACTCGATACTTTTGCTTGTTGTCTACTTATTTCATTTCAGTATTTGGTTTTCACATGAGCTTGTACATATCATGGAATGCAGAATCCCTATTGTTCTTGTAAATTTTTTGCGTTACTTTTTTTCCTATTGGAGAATTGTTTGATTGACTGGTTGTAAACTCTAACTCGATCCTCAAAAAAATTATGCATACTATTTGAAGTAGCTAGCGTCATTAATGTGTTTTTTTCATTGCTAAGGCAAAGGAGGATGCTCTTGTCACCAAGAATATGGCTGCAGGAGAAAGTGTTTATGGAGAGAAAAGCATTAGCGTTCAGGTATGTCGTACAATGGTTTAACTCTTGTAACCTTGTAATTTGATACGCGTAGCTGAATTTCAAGACTGTCAGTAAGTCTTTAAGCCCTCTAGTTGAATATTAAATGTGATTATTAAGCTTGATAGTGTGAATATTATATGTGTGAATGAATATAAATCATGATAGTTTATGTTACAGCTTTAAATTTCAAGTGGGTTGTTAGAGATAAGTTTATAATAGAGTTTCTTATTTTGTGTTCAAGTGGGTTGTTAGAGATAAGTTTATAATACATTTTCTTGATTTTGGGTTTTGGCATGTTATTTCTTGATTTGGGGTTTTTGGATTTGTCATGCCATTTCTATAATTCCTATTTTATATAATGTACCTATATTAATCTTCTCCCTTATTTTCCTTCGGAAATCCACTATACCACAATATTAATCACCTTCCTCTTTGGAGCTCTAGATTAAGTATGGCTGGACTATGGGATTTGGATTTCTTGATTTTGGGTTGGGCTTTTGGGTTTCTTGATTTTGGGTTGGGTTTTTGGATTTTTTTATTTTTGGGTTTTTTTGGATTTCTTTATTTTGGATTTGGCATGCCATTTCTAAAAAAAAAAAAATCTAAGTTTATAAAATTTAATATACCAATATTAAAATTGAATGTACCTATACTATGTGATGCAAAAATATTAATCTCCTCCCGTTGCCTTGGGAAATCCAATACCACAATATTAAGTATGGACTATCAGCTAAATCTCCTCTATTATTGCTTCCTATATTCTTCTGTTATTGCTTTCTATAAGTCTCCTGCATAGAGCTTCACTGCTCTTTCCATTGTCCACTAAGTGTTTGAAACGATGGAATGACCTTCCACAATATTCATCCTTTCATTTTCATCTTCATTAGAGTAACTTCTCTACCACTTTGATGGCATTTCACTGATACTAAAAACACTTTTTTGGGCATTTGACTTTTTGGGTACATTGTGGGTCAATAACGTGAGATGGTTGTGGGAATTTGACTTTCTGGTTACATTCATTTGCAAATTGTCATCAGTCAAATGCTCTATCCCTCTTTTAACATTTAACTTTGGCGTGTCATTGGTTGATTTTGGGGTTTTAAAATTTTAGGTTGCAATTTACATCATGCTCCTTTTTTCTTTTGTAATTTTGTTGGGCCTATATTATATTAATTTTATTGTATATAATTCTTTGTTTTATAGTTTAAATAATGGTTGAATTTACATATGCCAGGTTTTTATTTTCTATTATTTTATGTTGTATCTTGTTTTATTTCAAATTTTGTTTTTAACAAACAAAAAAATAGAGGATTAAGATAGATTTAGTGGGCTAGAGAAGCTGGCTTATTTCAATTTTTTTTCTAACAAACAAATAAATAATAAGGAAAAAAAAAATTAAAGTATTTAGGTTTGATGTGTTGTTTTTTTCATTTAATTTGTGTTCCTTATTTATATTTATGGTTGTCTAATCTTCCTTATTTAATTTGTGTTTTAAGTTACATCTCATGTCATCATGTATGTATCTTTCCATATTTTTAAAGTGCAATAGATGCATTCTCTTATTTTGTAATATCTAGAGTTATTTTTCAAACTATCTATTGATTAGTATTTTATGCCCTTGGAATCCATATTGAAGAACTGGCCTCATTATGTAGATCAATAATTGATCTCTTAGGGAGGAAATGATCATTGTTATATATTTGATAACTTCACAAAAAACACTTGTTCTGCTACAAAGGTTCTGTAGAATAGTTGGCTTTCTAGGAACTCAGATTTGGAGCTTAA
The DNA here is from genome assembly GCA_001517045.1 of Pseudotsuga menziesii. Classification (NCBI taxonomy): domain Eukaryota; kingdom Viridiplantae; phylum Streptophyta; class Pinopsida; order Pinales; family Pinaceae; genus Pseudotsuga; species Pseudotsuga menziesii. Next base: position 108,200 of record LPNX010517132.1, read on the forward strand.
TTAAGTATCTGGGAACTTACCTTTCATTAAAATAGTCCAAAGAAATACATTAGGTTCATGCCATCGAGAATATTATGTCTAATATTAGGATGGGGGAGTGAGTTGGTTAAATCCATCTTGTTGTCTCAAACAATTCTATTTTCTCATCTCTTTTTGTATTTCAATGCTCAACCATGTTAGTTCCAATCAATATCAGGAATCAAATAAGCAAATAAATAAAAAACTTTTAATGGAAAGGAGGTAGTAAGTTCAATGATTAAAAATTCCACTTGGTAAAATGGGAGACAGTAAAGGGTTTACTATAGAATGGGGGACTAAGGCTAATGAACATAGACTTGGTATGAGTTTTTTAATGTTTTTTAATGTGATCTAGATCTTTTTATGTAGTAAAGTCTTCAAATATATATTTTTATTGTATTTAGATATCCTGTGATTGTAGTTGTAGTCCCAATTGAGCAAGCTCATTGTCACTTTTCCTTTAAATGCAAAGGTTATAGTTGGCATGTGGCTCCTTACTTTCTCTTTCACGCTGTTACTTAATGGTGTCCTAAAGACATGAAACGTGAATTAGAAACTGTCTAATATCACTGTTTAATCTATTCAGATCCAAAAAGGGATACATGGAGGATGGACCATGAAACTGATACTTCTCAGCAAATACAAAAAGAAGGAAAAGATGTTGTTTTAGTTGTAGCAACTTGTTGCAGCTGCAACATTTTCCCAAAATTCTAAAAATTTTAGGACCCTCCTCTACTTTGATTTAGGTGGTTTTTCTTCTCAGTTTTGGTCTATGGATTTTTGGAATGTTGTACAGCACTTTGAATTGCTATCAATCGAGCTGTGTTTCTCCTTTAATGCTTAAATAATCCCATCTATAATCAAGCTCATCATTTTTTTTGGGATACCTTCAAAGCCTTGCTGAATCGGGAGTTGATCCAATTTCGCCTCCCGCCGTTGCGGGTGATTTCTGGTTCTCTGACTGTTGCGGATAATTTTTTATTCTTCACCATTGCGGGTGCCTTGGGTTTTCTTCATCGGAAGGGATGTGCACACATAATAAAAGCAATTACAGATAGCTGACATTAACTTTTACACGTATGAACAATGAAAAATATTTCACAACCAGATAGCTAATTGTTTATGAACAACATACATTACTCATGGTGGTTATTTCATAAAATAAATTAGAAATCATTAGACAAGGACGTAGGTCACAAAGTTATAATGATCTCATGATTCACGGATACAATGCTAAAAAACAAAGTAGTTCATCTTTCGACTATCCATGGCAAAACATTTGAAATCCCACCGATCTTCTTTCAACAGGAAAACTGTAATTTTTATTGCAAAAGGAAGTAGTTCTTCTTACAACAACCTTCCAGTATTACTGGGGAAAAAATCCCTCTTTGCTTCTATGCTTCCTACTTTTATACAAAAGGTCAAAATGGTTGGGCTGCCCAAAGTGACCTTTGGGCTTGACCACCTTTTGCTTTCCCAACGCTTCATTTCTCAAAAATTTTACAAAAATATTAAATTAATAAAAAGTTGATCGGTCCTCTATGACGAGGGTCTTGCTTGGTTTTCAAAGAATTTTTTCCACGCTGCTGCTTCAGCAGCAAGGCCTTCAAAAGCACACGGCTCTAGGAACTGGATGTTAATTTCAAACTTGTCAACTTGGTTCCTGATGGCCTCGATCCTTGCTGGGCTCAACCGAAGCTGGTCTTCTAGAATCTGTATACTAACGGCTGCGTGGCCCACCTCGTTCTTCAATACTATGGCATCAATGGATTGAATCTGTTGCGTCCTGGCCTCTGCATCTTGACGCCTTTTCTGCAATATGTCCACCAAGGTCTCATGATCCGGGAACTCTTCAAACCTAAGCTCAGCCTCTGTCTGGCAGCGGTTGTATGCATTAAGGAACCTTTTAAAATATTCTGAGCATGCTACCTGTGTCCTTCGGACAACCTTCTTAAAGTCTTCAGTAGTGCTGATGGAAAACTCTACTAGGCTGTGATCTCTCCTGAGGGTTTGATGATCTTTGGTTGGTAGTTCTCATAGAATCTCGGCATCATCTTCTGGTCTTGCCATTCTGGCGTTCAAGACCTCAAGAACATCTTGGGACCTGTCTACGAAATAGGAGGAAGTTTCTATGATCTCCTCTAACCTGCTGTCCATCTGAAGAACTTTGCATCTTTCTTCTTCCAGAGCAGTCTGCAGCTGCATCATTTTAGCCTTTTGCACTAGGATATATTCTTTAAATGGCTGCAGATCGACTTAATGTTCCTTTGTTGTCTTCATTTCAGCAGTCAGAGAAGCCAGCTGCTCTTTCAGTTCTTTGGTGTATTCAGTATTGGACTCATAGATGATATTCTGCTGCGCTTCTAGGTCCTCCACTTTTGCCCTCATATGTTCCTTCTCATTCTTCAGATCTTGAACTTCCTGTTGCACATTTTCTAGAGCCTCCTGTGCTGTTCTCTTGGCTTGTATCTCCACCTAAAGGACCTGGATTTCACCCTTTGTGGATTCCATTTCCCTTAGCACGTGTTCATACTTCCTCTTAAGTCTGCTACCCTCTCCTCTTTCTTGTCTCAATGTGTCTTTTAGCTGAGCAGTGGTCTTCTTAGCCGACTATAATTCAATCATCACCTTGTTTATGTTATCAGTGGAGGCATCAATTAGTGCAGCCCCGAATCTTATTGTGAGCATAGGATCTTTGTCTGTCCCTAGCATGACTGCTGTATCTGTGACCATCTTCCCTGATAGATCTTTTGCCTCCACCTTCTTTTTCGTCATCCTCATTATTCTTTTAGTGGTTCTGTCATAATATACAGTACTGAAATCAGGGACTTCTTCCCCCTTTTTCTGGACGAAAGGCACTATTTGGAGCATAGGGGTTACAGGAGTGCTAGCAGTAGGTACTTGAAGGATTTGCACCTCAGGGTTTTCCTCTTCCTGACTCTGCCTTGTTGGTGTTTCAGAGGCTGAATGTTGTGTTAACTTTATCTTTTCAGCCTCCTGCCCTTGGAGCTCTTCATTTAGTTTTCTCTGTGCTTCTTCGGCTGCTTACCTAGCTTCCTCTTCTGTTTCTCTGGTTGCTTCTTTTGCTAGTTCAGCTGCTTCTTGGGCAGCTTTCCTTTTCTCTTTTTCTCCCTTCTGCAGCCACTCTGCAGCCTCATTTTCCAGCCTCTGAGCTTCCTCCCTTATCCTTTTGGCTCCTTCTTCAGATCTGGCTTGTTCAGCTTTGGCCTGCTCTGCCCCTTTTCCACCTTTGGTGGGGTTCTTTGGTCTGAATCTTCTGTTGAGTGCCATCATGTTTGGGGCATTCCTGAAGACGGATTCTTCACTATCGAAATGATGGGTGTACTCGAAAAACACCTTGTGCTTCTTACAGTGCTCAGCTACTTTACCATGAGTGTCATTTTTCCAGAAAGGAATTTCCCCAAAATGTAACTTCCCTAGTTCCTCGATGAATTCGGCAGCTTGTTTCACATTGGTGAATTTACAGCTACCCAGCTTGAATGGTAAAGGAGGATATGCAGTCTTCTTATGCTGGAACAACAAATTACCAATTCCGTCAATGAACACCTTCCTGACCACCTCTTTATGGATTATATAATCCGTTGCATACTTTTGCAGCAGATAAGGTGTCTTCGACCCTCCATACATTCTAAGATACATACCATTGTCTGTCAAGAAGTAATCTCCATGTTCCTCTATCACCTGCATAGAATCTTCTGACATGCAATTACATTCCTTCCGAAAGATAAGCGTGTATAGCGGCATAATGAAATGCTCGCAGACCTCTCTGTAATAACTGTGGTACTGATGAGCCCACAACGGTTTGTAAGTTGCATATACAGACATTCTTTCCCTATCCCTGACACACTTGAGCCCGGGGAAAGGCTGGTTGCATAGTATGCAGTCTATCAAAATTGAACTCATATAGAATTCAGATTTTTTACGGGCTTCTCCTCCTCCCAAGGATGCAGCTACGCAAGAAGAGAGACTACTTGATACTAGGCTGACCCAGTTGAAGATTGTTCCTTCTGTCACCACATGGAATATAAGGGGTATCCACTCAAATTTGAAAAGTCTGCCATTGTCTCTACCAAAGATCCTATTTAGCATCAGAGCTATAAATCTGTAAGGAGCTCTTAAACTTGCTGTATCATAATCCTCGGTTGTTCTGTGTCGATAGAGCCTTCCCGACAAGAGCATTCTCCTCAGGGTCTCCACCAAATCCATCCTGAGGTTATCCAGCCAATCATTAGATAGAAAGACTTGAGGTTCTGGCAGGTGGTAAGCCAACGCCACATATCCAGGGCTAAATGCAGCATAGCCCTGACCTTCGACATTTCCTATAAGCATTGTGTTGTTGTTTGTATGGGGCAGAATCCATCTCATTACATCAGAGCATGGGAACAGCTCTTGTCTGGTAGCCACCTTCATGATGGCGGATTTTTCTATGTTGGCATAAATGGGTTCTTCTTCGAGACCCATGTTTGAGACTTCCCTACGGGAAATCAGTTTGTATATCTCACCCCATTTATACTCAGGTTCAACACCAAAGACACATTGGGTGTCCTCATATATATATTCTGTCTGTGTGACGACCTCTATTGCTGATTGTTCTTCGACCATAGGGGCCTTCTTTTTCTGCCTTTTGGACATTGTAAGTTCTTCCTGCCATGTATAACATTATGACATTAAGCAATTAGAATTTGTGAACATCGTGCAGCAGTTTATTCTTTCTCAAGTGTATCATGACTGTAATGAAATTAAGACATAAGCCCTTCAGGCTGAAGAATTGAACTAGCAAGCAATACTGTGCAATGTGCTATTATCCTATGTTAATGTGCAAGCAAGAAAAGAAACCAACACATGTATGCAAAACCCAGCCATGTCCTGACTATCAGAACTACCAGCACGAAATAGACTCAGTCCACTACTACAATATAATGAGCAATGTCCTTCTACTGTATGATACTAAAACTTGATCAATCATAATTTGGCTGGCATTAAATCTACATTATTTCACAGTATGCCATTTTTTCCACGATAACAACTCATAAAGCACAAGTATGAATCTTAAACGCAAGGTGCAAATGTATCTTTCCCAATATCAAACATTTCGACGACATGGCTTTATCAAGGGTAAAAACTGCAATAGCCTATGCTGCTCGCAGGAAGATAGTTACATCAGTGCAGCTATATACTGCGGGCATCAACATTATTTTTGGTATACGACGCTCTCATCGAAACCACTATACACGCTACCTCCAAACTGAAAACACTACAGCGACATAGCCCCCATAGCCACTTAGGGTTTTAGACATCCAAAGACGACGGATTGCGTGGGACGGCGAGGGCAGAAGTTGGGGTTTGAAACCGGGTAAACGGGAAAAACACCAGCGAGGGGAAACATACGACCACCAGAAAACCACCGTAAAACTTCTTTGGGCCTCATCATCGTAAGGGGGACGCTAGGTGCAGGCGGCGTAATGGCCGCCTGCACCACGCCTTCATACGCTGCGCGCGGGGAAAAAAAACAGGCCGAGGTCAACAATGATTAAAATGTGAGTCTTAAAGAAAAGGCCCCCCCCTTCCCAAAACGCAAACAGTTAACCTAACTGCAAATCTCAATACGTGGGTGCAAAACGCCGGGCGGGCAAGGAAAATGACTACGGCAAACCAAAACGGGGGTGAACCCTTGTACGCATGTAAAATGGGGCTTTCCTAAAACATCTAACCGCAGCCTACAAATCCTGAATGGCACAAAGCATAGCAAGAATGGCCTACCTGGCAACGACGCGAAGCTGATGGGGCGAGGACGGTTGAGCTTCCAATTGACACCTGGACGCAAACAATGGCACAATAGTCCACAGAGGTAGAGGAATCGATAGCGCAGAGGGGAAAACAACAGCTCGGGCCCAAAACAACAATAGAAAAATCCAAATCCCATCCCCGTATATATAAAAAGTCGCACGTGTGACATGACGTATCGGGCGGGAAACGGATCTGAGTCGGGCGGCGAGAACCCCAGACCTTCCGCAACGGTGGACAATTACCATCCTCAACTCATCTACAGCGCATGAAAAAAAAATAACGATGATCGGGCGTCGACGGGGACCGAGATCGGAAGCCAACAACTCGGACTCCTCCGTAACGGCGGGCCTTCGACTCGGGAGCCCAACATCTTGAGACCCCTCGTAACGGCGGACTTTCAAAATATGACACCGTCTGCAACAGAGGAGGGAGCAATAGAAAAGTGCTCCGATAAAAATCCGGAAGAAAACCAAAACACACGTCGGAGCGAAAAAGAAAGTCAGAACCCGAGATGGTCCGCAACGTCGGAGGGCAGAATCGAAGATCTGCCCACAATGGTGGTCAGGGGAAAACTTATCCCTTTCAATGAAGACAACCCAAGGTGCCCACAATGGTGAAGAATAAAAAATTATCCGTAACAGTCAGAGAACTGGAAATCACCCGCAACGGCGGGAGGCGAAATTGGATCAACTCCCGATTCAGCAAGGCTTTGAAGGTATCCAAAAAACAATGATGAGCTTGATTATAGATGGGATTATTTAAGCATTAAAGGAGAAACACAACTCTATTGATAGCAATTCAAAGTGCTGTAAAACATTCCAAAAAACCATAGACCAAAACCGAGAAGAAAAACCACCTAAATCAAAGTAGAGGAGGGTCCTAAAAATTTTAGAATTTTGGGAAAATGTTGTAGCTGCAACGATTGGCAACTATCTGGTGAACCCTAGATCTCTGAATTAACTCTCTTTCCCAGCTTAAGACTGTCTGAATAAAATCAAAATCTTCTAGATGTCTGTATTCCTAAGCAAGTCAACTTATGCATTAAATTACTTAGAAGAAGCCCATATTTTCGGGAAAAGGTAACATCAGCAGTATTTCAAGTCTGAATAACTCTTTTGAGGCCAAATGGATGAGGTTTATTTTACCTGCCCTTGGGCAGCTACAACTTAGACATCACAAGACTGTGACAGAGGGTAACAGTATTATCCTTTTGCTCCTCATTCCCATGCCAATTTGCACTTTTGTGCCTTCTTGAACTTTAGTTCTTTTGATATGAGTCTTCCTGTAGGCCTTTCTTACTAAATTTTAATTCAGGATCCTCTATCCCATAGTGTCCTTTTGTGTGAATGATATATTTCATACTTCAATTCATGGACGGAGAGGATCTTGTGGCCATTTGGTACTTTATGCTTTGAGATTAATGCTTTTTCGAGCTTCGCTTTGAGATGTCTTGTTTCTTTTAGGAGCTTTGACTCTTAATATCTTTCAGCATTTTCTTGTAATTTATGGCATGGGATCATTTATATATGATAAAATTTTCCACTCTACTTCCTTTCCGTGGATCTTTTGCTGTCACTCCCTTGGGTATTTAAGATGTGAAATAGATGGAGCCTCGAAATAGTACTTCAGACCTTTTCCACTTCTGAGTTATTTACAGGGATTAAGTAAGACTTCAAATGAATGCTCTGCCAGTTAGGAATACGGTTACTAGAAGACATTCTATACTTTTAAGCACAGTCTTTTAGTCAATATTTTAGTTAATAAAGAACCCTGATGTTTCCATTGCAACTAAAATTTTACCTCTTATTCAAAATCAAAAGGAGAACTAGCAAAGCTATAAAGAAAACAACAGCAAATCAAGCAATCAAAAGAAAGAAAAATCAAAGCACCAAAATAAGAAAACAACATAAGCAACAAAGCAATTTATTTATGTACAAAAGAAAACAAAAATTTTTCCCATTCCTGAAAAATTATAATAAAAAAAAACTGAGGAATGAGCTGGATTTAGACATGGATTGCCTAACCATGGTCCAACTGTGCTGTTATTGAAATGGAACCCATATCTAAGATCCTGCAGTCATTTCTTTTAGCCTGAGGGAGTTGAAGAAGCTCAGGCTGAGTGCCTGTCATAGGACTGGCCCTTTTTGAGGTATGATGCTCTAGCTTAAGCTCAGTGAGATAGTTTCCCAGGATAGAATAAGCAGACTCATTGCCTTCTCCTAACTTAGTGACAGTATACTTCATATATGGTTCTCTCAGAATTTTTATATGACTTGGGGTACCCTTAAGAGGCAACCACAAATGAGACCAATCTGAAGCAAAATATCCTTTCAGCCTGGCAGTCCAATCTCGGTTGAGAATGAGCCCATATCCCCTTGGTATATCAGCCACCATAATGTCAATAAATTGACATATTTTGTTGTTTGCAGCCAAACGAATGAGGACATTCTTCATTTCACCCACCACCTTGACTCCTGTGCGATCTAATTGCGTTACTTCACGAGGTGTGGACTCTAGCTGTCCATTTATCCTTTTACAAATCTCAAGGGGAATCACATTTACTACTGCTCCAGAGTCTACTAAGCAATTATGCACATTGTAATTCAGCATCTCTAGAGTCAAGAGAAAAGGTGGGGTGTCAAGGTTTTCTTTCCAACCTGGTTCTTGGTCTTCTTTTCCTAGTTGGTTTTGAATAGGTATATCCTTTGTTAGCTCTTGAGTTTCATCAAAGTTTTCCCCATTGACCCCTATCTTTTCCTCTACAGGATCAATAGTCTTAGTGGTTGGTTCTATCCTCTGGTTGAGGGTATTGTTCTGATGCGCTTTGCCCTCATCCAATTTCTTAACATTCTCCTGCAAACTGTTAACCTTAGAAATCATCGTATTGTCTTGGCTTGTGAAAACTTTGTCCTTTCTAGTTATGGATGTGCATTCAGATTTAGGAGTGTCATCTTCAATGTAAAACAGTGAAATACCATTCCATGAGAACATAGTATCATCCTCTGGTTTTCTTATGATCTGTTTCTCCTTTTCTTCCTCACCACTGTCCCTAGTCAATTCTGGGTCCAACAACTTATTCATCACCAATGTCATTGAATGTAACCATTGATGACACTCTTTCTCAGAATGAGGTTGTTGATGAAAGGTACAAAAATTATCCCCTCCTATTTCTGTTATGTTTATTGATGCCAAATTAGGAGGTGGGACTTGCCATTGGTTGTTATCTTCCTTTTTTGGATAGTGTGGCATATTGGTTTTCTGAATGTCCCTCTCCTTTTCTAGATCTACAATTCGGTTGGATATTTTCTGAAGCACTTTCATCATCTCATGATAATCATGTGGTTGATCTTCTCTATATTTAAACAGCAGTGAGCTTCTTGTTACAGTGGTCTTCTCTTCAAGTGAGTCAAGATAGTCTTCTACACTCTCGCTTTCATCCTCTACCCTTTCAACCTCTTCATAAGTCTCTACCAGTGTAGGCTTGACTTTCATCTTGGCAAACATGGCCAGCTCAGGTCCTAAAGTTGAGGTATAATACTCAATTAAGACTTTATCTGAAGGTCTGTCCACAGCATAATTTTTTTTTAAGTACAGTGAAAATCTCTGAGTGAAACTATGTACCTTTTCATTCCTCTCTTTTCTTAACAAACCAAGCCCTTTCATCAACGAGACGTGTGTCTTCTGAGTTGTGTATTTACTTCTGAAAATTCTTTCAAATGTGTCCCAGTTAGGAATGGAGTTTGCGGGTAGACCAAAATACCAAGACGCTACTGCTCCTTTCAAAGTATGAGGGAAAAATCTGCAGACTACATCTTCATACTCCCTAGCCCTTAGCCCTTCTAATGCTAGGTAAAATCTTTGGAGGTGATCCTCTACAGCAATCCCTTCCTCAGGGTTAAACTTAGGCAAGAGCTTTTCAAAGGCTTGAGGTAAATTATGCAAAGGAGGTGTTAAGTTCAGAGGGGACCGAGCTCTCCATGCCGGCAGAGGGTTGGGTTGATTACCAGCCATGAGCAAAGGTAAATAGATAATCCACTAGGAAAAACAATCATTCAAGGATAGCACCAGAAACTGTGAACACTTGGGTTAGGTTGAAAGCTTCAAACATCTGCTGGTAGGATGGTTTCGGGAAATTAAGTTCCATGGCCAGCCTTTTACTGGTGGCCCTCCTTCTAGCGTCAAAACTGTTGAGGCCTGCAAATTCGTAGGATACAACAGTAAGGGATTCTCCCCAATCAATGTTCCCAACTAGCCCGTTGACTGTTTGGTATAGGGAATCCGTCCGGTTTTACGGTCTGGATACCGTAGGTCAAAGTAACAACAAGGGTTTACTGGTTGTAGCCTGGTCCACCGGAATTTGTATTTTTTACTTAAATATGAAATGCAAACATCTAACTAATTATGCAGGGTGGTGAAGGATGCAAGGAGCATTCACAATGTGATGCGCAGGTTCTTTCCTCTTGTCTTAAGCTCGCCATGCATCTGAATCACACATGCAGGAATGAGATAAAATGACTACCTATCTATATTCCTTCCTATTTACCTATCTATCTATCTATCTATCTATCCCCCGGGATCCAGTTTGTAATTAATATGTATGAGTAATGTGGATGTGCACACATAATAAAAGCAATTACAGATAACTGAAATTAACTTTTACACATATGAACAATGAAAAATATTTCACAACCAGATAGCTAATTGTTTATGATCAGCATACATTACTCATGGTGGTTATTTCATAAAATAAATCAGAAATCATTAAACAAGGACATAGGTCACAAAGTTAGAACGATCTCACGATTCATGGATACAATGCTGAAAAACAAAGTAGTTCATCTTTCGACTATCCATGGCAAAACATTTGAAATCCCACCGATCTTCTTTCAACAAGCAAACTGTAATTTTTATTGCAAAAGGAAGTAGTTCTTCTTACAACAACCTTCCAATCTTACTGGGGAAAAAATCCCTCTTTGCTTCTACGCTTCCTACTTTTATACAAAAGGTCAAAATGGTTGGGCTGCCCAAAGTGACCTTTGGGCTTCCCAACCTTTTGCTTTCCCAACACTTCATTTCTCAAAACTTTTACAAAAATATTAAATTAATAAAAAGTTGACCGGTCCTCTATGAGGAGGGTCTTGCTTGGTTTTCAAATAATTTTTTCCACGCTGCTGCTTTAGTAGCGAGGCCTTCAAAAGCGCACGGCTCTAGGAACTAGATGTTAATTTCAAACTTGTCAACTTGGTTCCTGATGGCCTCGATCCTTGCTGGGCTCAACTGAAGCTGGTCTTCTAGAATCTGTATACTAACGGCTGCGTGGCCCACCTCGTTCTTCAGTACTATGGCATCAATGGATTGAATCTGCTGCGTCCTGGCCTCTACATCTTGATGCCTTTTCTGCAATATGTCCACCAAGGTCCCATGATCCAGGAACTCTTCAAACCTAAGCTTAGCCTCTGTCTGGCAGCGGTTGTATGCATTAAGGAACCTTTTAAAATATTCCGAGCATGCTACCTGTGTCCTTCGGACAACCTTCTTAAAGTCTTCAGCAGTGCTGATGGCAAACTCTACTAGGCTATGATCTCTCCTAAGGGTTTGATGATCTTTGGCTGGTAGTTCTCCTGGAATCTCGACATCATCTTCTGGTCTTGCCATTCTGGCGTTCAAGACCTCAAGAACATCTTGGGACCTATCTACGAAATAGGAGGAAGTTTCTATGATCTCCTCTAACTTGCTGTCCATCTGAAGAACTTTGCATCTTTCTTCTTCTAGAGCAGTCTGCAGCTGCATAATTTTAGCCTTTTGTGCTAGGATATATTCATTAAATGGCTGCAGATCGACTTGCTGTTCCTTTGCTGTCTTCAGTTTAGCAATCAGAGAAGCCAGCTGCTCTTTCAGTTCTTTGGTGTATTCAGTATTGGACTCATAGATGATATTCTGCTGTGCCTCTAGGTCCTCCACCTTTGCCCTCAATTGTTCCTTCTCATTCTTCAGATCTTGAACTTCCTCTTTTGCATTTTCTAGAGCCTCCTGTGCTATTCCCTTGGCTTGTATCTCCACCTGAAGGACCTGGATTTCACCGTTTGTGGATTCCATTTCCCTTAGCACGTGTTCATACTTCCTCTTAAGTCTGCTACCCTCTCCTCTTTCTTGTCTCAGTGTGTATTTTAGCTGAGCAGTGGTCTTCTTAGCTGACTCTAATTCAATCATCATCTTGTTTATGTTATCAGTGGAGGCATCAATTAGTGCATCCCCGGCTCTTATCGTGAGCATAGGATCTTTGTCTGTCGCTAGCATGACTGCTATATCTGTGACCATCTTCCCTGATAGATCTTTCGCCTCCACCTTCTTTTCCGTCCTCCTCATTATTCTTTTAGTGGTCCTGTCATAATATACAGTATTGAAATCAGGGACTTCTTCCCCCTTCTTCTACACGAAAGGCACTATTTGGAGCATAGGGGTTACAGGAGTGCTAGAAGTAGGTACTTGAAGGATTTGCACCTCAGGGTTTTCCTCTTCCTGACTCTGCCCTGTTGGTGTTTCAGAGGCTGAATGTTGTGTTAACTTTATCTTTTCAGCCTCCTGCCCTTGGATCTCTGCATTTAGTTTTCTCGGTGCTTCTTTGGCTGCTTGCCTGGCTGCCTCTTCTGTTTCTCTGGCTGCTTCTTTTGCTAGTTCAGCTGCTTCCTGGGAAGCTTTCCTTTTCTCTTCTTCTCCCTTTTGTAGCCACTCTGCAGCCTCATTTTCCATCCTCTGAGCTTCCTCCCTTATCCTTTTGGCTCCTTCTTCAGCTCTGGCTTGTTCAGCTTTGGCCTACTCTGCCCCTTTTCGACCTTTGGTGGGGTTCTTTGGTTTGAATCTTCTGCTGAGTGCCGTCATGTTTGGGGCATTCCTGAAGACGGATTATTCACTATCGAAATGATGGGTGTACTCGAAAAACACCTTGTGCTTCTTACAGTGCTCAGCTACTTTACCATGAGTGTCATTTCTCCTGAAAGGCATTTCCCCAAAATGGAACTTCCCTAGTTCCTCTATGAATTCGGCAGCTTGTTTCACATTGGTGAATTTACAGCTACCCAGCTTGAATGGTAAAGGGGGATATGCAGTCTTCTTGTGCTAGAACAAGAAATTACCAATTCCGTCAATGAACACCTGCTTGATCGCCTCTTTATGGATTATATAATCCGTTGCATACTTTGGCAGCAAATAAGGTGTCTTCGACCGTCCATACATTCTAAGATACATACCATTGTCTATCAAGAAGTAATCTCCATGTTCCTCTATCACCTGCATAGCATCTTCCGACATGCAATTACATTCCTTCCGAAAGATAAGCGTGTATAGCGGCATAATGAAATGCTCACAGACCTCTCTGTAATAACCGTGGTACCGATGAGCCCACAACGGTTTGTAAGCTGCATATACAGGCATTCTTTCCCTATCCAAGACACACTTGAGCCCGAGGAAAGGCTGGTTGCATAGTATGCAGTCTATCAAAATTGAACTCATATAGAATTCGTATTTTTTACGGGCTTCTCCTCCTGCCAAGGCTGCAGCTACGCAAGAAGAGAGACTACTTGATACTAGGCTGGCCCAGTTGAAGACTGTTCCTTCTGTCGCCACATGGAATATAAGGGGTATCCACTCAAATTTGAAAAGTCTGCCATTGGCTCTACCAAAGATCCTATTTAGCATAAGAGCTATAAATCTGTAAGGAGCTCTTAAACTCATTGTATCATAATCCTCTGTTGTTCTGTGTCGATAGAGATTTCCCGGCAAGAGCATTCTCCTCAGGGTCTCCACCAAATCCATCCTGAGGTTATCCAGCCAATCATTAGATAGAAAGACTTGAGGTTCTGGCAAGTGGTAAGCCAACGCCACATATCCAGGGCTAAATGCAACATAGCCCTGACCTTCGACATTTCCTATAAGCATTGTGTTGTTGTTTGTATGGGGCAGAATCCATCTCATTACATCAGAGCATGGGAACAGCTCTGCTCTGGTAGCCACCTTCATGATGGCAGATTTTTCTATGTTGGCATAAATGGGTTCTTCTTCGAGACCCATGTCTGGGACTTCCCTGCGGGAAATCACTCTATATATCTCACCCCATTTATACTCAGGTTCAACACCAGAGACACATTGGGTGTCCTCATATATATATATATATATTCTGTCTGTGCGACGACCTCTATTGCTGATTGTTCTTCGACCATAGGGGCCTTCTTTTTCTGCCTTTTGGACATTGTAAGTTCTTCCTGCCATGTGTAACATTATGACATTAAGCAATTCGAATTTGCGAACATTGTGCAGCAGTTTATTCTTTCTCAAGTGTATCATGACTGTAATGAAATTAAGACATAAGCCCTTCAGGCTGAAGAATTGAACTAGCAAGCAATACTGTGCAATGTACTATTATCCTATGTTAATGTGCAAGAAAGAAAAGAAACCAACACATGTATGCACAACCCAGCCATGTCCTGACTATCAGAACTACCAGCACGAAATAGACTCAGTCCACTACTGCAATATAATGAGCAATGTCCTTCTGCTGTATGATACTAAAACTTGATCAATCATAATTTGGCTGGCATTAAATCTACATTATTTCACAGTATGCCATTTTTTCCACGATAACAACTCATAAAGCACAAGTATGAATATTAAACGCAAGGTGCAAATGTATCTTTCCCGATATCAAACATTTCGACGACATGGATTTATCAAGGGTAAAAACTGCAATAGCCTATGCTGCTCGTGGGAAGATAGTTACATCAGTGCGGCTATATACTGCGGGCATCAACATTATTTTTGGTATACGACGCTCTCATCGGAACCACTGTACACGATACCTCTAAAATGCAAACACTACAGCGACACAGACCCCATAGCCACTTAGGGTTTCAGACATCCAAAGACGACGGACTGCGCAGGACGGCGAGGGCAGAAGTTGGGGTTCGAAACCGGGTAAATGGGAAAAACACCAGCGGGGGGAAACATACGACCACCAGAAAACCACCGTAAAAATTCTTTGGGCCTCATCATCGTAAGGGGGACGCTAGGTGCAGGCGGCGTAACGGCCGCCTGCACCGCGCCTTCATACACTGCGCGCGGGGAAAAAAAACAGGCTGAGGTCAACAATGATTAAAATGCGTGTCTTAAAGAAAACGGCCCCCCTTCCCAAAACGCAAACAATTAACCTAACGGAAAATATCAATACGCGGGTGCAAAATGCCGGGCGCGTAAGGAAAATGACTACGGCAAACCAAAACGGCGGTGAACCCTTGTACGTATGTAAAACTGGGCTTTCCTAAAACATCTAACCGTAGCCTACAAATCCTGAATGGCACAAAGCATAGCAAGAATGGCCTACCTGGTAACGACGCGAAGCTGACGGGGCGAGGATGGTTGAGCTTCCAATTGACACCTGGACGCAAACACCGGCACGATAGTCCATGGGGGTAGAGGAATCGACAGCGCAGAGGGGAAAACGACAGCTCGGGCCCAAAACAACAATAGAAAAATCCAAATCCCGTCCCCGTATATATAAAAAATTCGCATGTGTGACATGACGTATTGGGCGGGAAACGGATCTGAGTCGGGCGGCGAGAACCCCAGACCTTCTGCAACGGTGGACAGTTACCATCCTCAACTCATCCGTAGCGTGTGAAAAAAAAATAACGATGATCGGGCGTCGGCGGGGACCGAGATCGGAAGCTAACAACTCAGACTCCTCCGCAACGGTGGGCCTTCGACTTGGGAGCCCAACATCTTGAGACCCTCCGTAATGGCGGACTTTCAAAATACAACACCATCCGCAACGGAGGAGGGAGCAATAGAAAAGCGCTCCGATACAAAGCCGGAAGAAAACCAAAACACACGTCGGAGCGAAAAAGAAAGTCAGAACTCGAGATGGTCTGCAACGTCGGAGGGAAGAATTGAAGATCTACCCGCAACGACGGTCGGGGGAAAACTTATCCCTTCCGATGAAGAAAACCCAAGGCACCCGCAACGGTGAAGAATAAAAAATTATCTGCAACAGTCAGAGAACCGGAAATCACCCGCAACAGCGGGAGGCGAAATTGGATCAACTCCCGATTCAGCATGGCTTTGAAGGTATCCAAAAAACAATGATGAGATTGATTATAGATGGGATTATTTAAGCATTAAAGGAGAAACACAGCTCGATTAATAGAAATTCAAAGTGCTGTAAAAAATTCCAAAAATCCATAGACCAAAACCGAGAAGAAAAAGCACCTAAATCAAAGTAGAGGAGGGTCCTAAAATTTTTAGAATTTTGGGAAAATGTTGCAGCTGCAACAATTGGCGACTATCTGGTGAACCCCAGATCTCTGAATTAACTCTCTTTCCTAGATTAATACTGTCTGAATAAAATCGAAATCTTCTAGATGTCTGTATTCCTAAGCAAGCCAAATTATGCATTAAATTACTTAGAAGAAGCCCATCTTTTCGGGAAAAGGTAACATTAGCAGTATTTCAAGTCTGAATAACTCTTTTGAGGCCAAATGGATGAGGTTTATTTTACCTGCCCTTGGGCAGCTACAGCTTAGACATCACAGGACTGTGACAGAGGGTAACAGTATTATCCTTTTGCTCCTCATTCCCATGCCAATTTGCACTTTTGTGCCTTCTTGAACTTTAGTTCTTTTGATATGAGTCTTCCTGTAGACCTTTCTTACTGAATTTTAATTCAGGATCCTCTATCCCATAGTGTCCTTTTGTGTGAATGATATATTTCATACTTCAATTCACGGACGAAGAGGATCTTGTGGCCATTTGGTACTTTATGCTTTTTCGAGCTTCGCTTTGAGATGTCTTGCTTCTTTTAAGAGCTTTGACTCTTAATATCTTTCATCATTTTCTTGTAATTTATGGCATGGGATCATTTATATATGGTAAACTGTTCCACTCTGCATCCTTTCCGTGGGTCTTTTGCTGTCACTCCCTTGGTTATTTAAGATGTGAAATAGATGGAGCCTCGAAATAGTACTTCAGACCTTTTCCACTTCTGAGTTATTTACAGGGATTAAGTAAGACTTCAAATGAATGCTCTGCCAGTTAGGAATATGGTTACTAGAAGACATTCTATACTTTTAAGCACAGTCTTTCAGTCAAGATTTTAGTTAATAAAGAACCCTGATGTTTCCATTGCAACCAAAAGTTTACCTCTTATTCAAAATCAAAAGGAGAACTAGCAAAGCTATAAAGAAAACAACAGCAGAGAAAGTAATCAAAAGAAAGAAAAATCAAAGCACTAAAATAAGAAAACAACATAAGCAACAAAGCAATTTATTTATGTACAAAAGAAAACAACAATTTTTCCCATTCCTGAAAAATTATAAAAAAAAAACTGAGGAATGAGCTGGATTTAGACATGGATTGCCTAACCATGGTCCAACTATGTTGTTATTGAAATGGAACCCATATCTAAGATCCTACAGTCATTTCTTTCAGCCTGAGGGAGTTGAAGAAGCTCAGGCTGAGTGCCTATCATAGGACTGGCCCTTTTTGAGGTATGATGCTATAGCTTAAGCTCAGTGAGATAGTTTCCCAAGATAGAATCAGCAGACTCATTTTCTTCTCCTAACTTAGTGACAGTATACTTCATATATGGTTCTCTCAGAATTTTATATGACTTGGGGTACCCTTAAGAGGCAACCACATAAGAGACCAATCTGAAGCAAAATATCCTTTCATCCTGGCAGTCCAATCTCGGTTGAGAATGATCCCATATCCCCTTGGTATATCAGCCACCATAATGTCAATAAATTGACATATTTTGTTGTTTGCAGCCAAACGAATGAGGACATTCTTCATTTCACCCACCACCTTGACTCTTGTGTGATCTAATTGCATTACTTCACGAGGTGTGGACTCTAGCTGTCCATTAATCCTTTTACAAATATCAAGGGGCATCACATTTACTGCTGCTCCAGAGTCTACTAAGCAATTATGCACATTGTAATTCAGCATCTCTAGAATCAAGAGAAAAGGTGGGGTGTCAAGGTTTTCTTTCCAACCTGGTTCTTGGTATTCTTTTCCTAGTTGGTTTTGAATAGGTATATCCTTTGTTAGCTCTTGAGTTTCATCAGAGTTTTCCCCAATGACCCCTATCTTTTCCTCTACAGGATCGACAGTCTCAGTGGTTGGTTCTGTCCTCTGGTTGAGGGTATTGTTCTGATGCGCTTTGCCCTCGTCCAGTTTCTTAACATTCTCCTGCAAACTATTAACCTTAGAAATCATCGTATTGTCTTGGCTTGTAAAAAATTTGTCCTTTCTAGTTATGGATGTGCATTCAGATTTAGGAGTGTCATCTTCAATGTTAAACAGTGAAATACCATTCCATGAGAACATAGTATCATGCTCTGGTCTGCTTATGATCTGTTTCTCCTTTTCTTCCTCACCACTGTCCCTAGTCAATTCTGGGTCCAACAACTTATTCATCACCAATGTCATTGAATGTAACCATTGAGGACACTTCTTCTCAGAATGAGGCTGTTGATGAAAGGTACATAAATTATCCCCTCTTATTTCTGTTATGTTTATTGATGCCAAATTAGGAGGTGGGACTTGCCATTGGTTGTTATCTTCCTTTTTTGGATAGTGTGGCTTATTGGTTTTCTGAATGTCCCTCTCCTTTTCCAGATCTACAATTCGGTTGGACATTTTCTGAAGCACTTTCATCATCTCATGACAATCATGTGGTTGATATTCTCTAGATTTAAACAGCAGTGAGCTTCTTCTTACAATGGTATTCTCTTCAAGTGAGTCAGGATAGTCTTCTACACTCTCACTTTCAGCCTCTACCCTTTCATCCTCTTGATAAGTCTCTACCAGTGTAGGCTTGACTTTCATCTTGGCAAACATGGCCAGCTCAGGTCCTAAGGCTGAGGTATAATACTCAATTAAGACTTTATCTGAAGGTCTGTCCACAGCAGAATTTTTTTTTAAGTACAGTGAAAATATCTGAGTGAAACTATGTACCTTTTCATTCCTCTCTTTTCTTAACAAACCAAGCCCTTTCATCAACGAGGCATGTGTCTTTTGAGTTGTGTATTTACTTCTGAAAATTCTTTCAAATGTGTCCCAGTTAGGAATGGAGTTTGCGGGTAGACCAAAATACCAAGACGCTGCTGCTCCTTTCAAAGTATGAGGGAACAATCTGCAGACTACATCTTCATACTCCCCATCCCTTAGCCCTTCTAATGCTAGGTAAAAGCTTTGGAGGTGATCCTCTACAGCAATCCCTTCCTCAGGGTCAAACTTAGGCAAGAGCTTGTCAAAGGCTTGAGGTAAATTATGCAAAGGAGGTGTTAAGTTCAGAGGGGACCGAGCTCTCCATGCCGGCAGAGGGTTGGGTTGATTACCAGCCATGAGAAAAGGTAAATAGATAAGCCACTGGGAAAAACAATCATTCAAGGATAGCACCAGAAAATGCGAAC
Source organism: Pseudotsuga menziesii (assembly GCA_001517045.1). NCBI lineage: Eukaryota > Viridiplantae > Streptophyta > Pinopsida > Pinales > Pinaceae > Pseudotsuga > Pseudotsuga menziesii. The sequence continues at coordinate 127,489 of LPNX010517132.1, forward strand.
ACTTGGGTTAGGTTGAAAGCTTCAAACATCTGCTGGTAGGATGGTTTCGGGAAATTAAGTTCCACGACCAGCCTTTTACTGGCGGCCCTCCTTCTAGCACCAAAACTGTTGAGGCATGGAAATTCGCAAGCGACAACAGTAAGGGATTCTCCCCAATCAAGGTTCCCAACCAGCCCATTGACTGTTTGGTATAGGGAATCCATCCAGTTTTACGGTCCGGCTACCATAGGTCAAAGTAACAACAAGGGTTTACCGGTTGTGGCCCGGTCCACCAGAATTTGTTTTTTTGACTTAAATATGAAATGCAAACATCTAACTAATTATGCAAGGTGGTGAAGGATGCAAGGAGCATTCACAATGTGATGCGTAGGTTCTTACGTCTCGTATTAAGCTCACCATGCATCTGAATCACACATGCAGGAATGAGATAAAATGACTACCTATCTATATGCCTACCTATTTACCTATCTATCTATCTTTCTATCCCCGGGGAGCCAGTTTGTAATTAATATGTATGAGTAATGTCGATGTGCACACATAATAAAAGCAATTACAGATAGCTGACATTAACTCTTACACGTATGAACAATGAAAAATATTTCACAACCAGATAGCTAATTGTTTATGATCAGCATACATTACTCTTGGTGGTTATTTCATAAAATAAATAAGAAATCATTAAACAAGGACATAGGTCACAAAGTTAGAATGATCTCACGATTCACAGATACAATGCTGAAAAACAAAGTAGTTCATCTTTCGACTATCCATGGCAAAACATTTGAAATCCCACCGATCTTCTTTCAACAGGCAAACTGTAATTTTTATTGCAAAAGGAAGTAGTTCTTCTTACAACAACCTTCCAGTCTTACTGGGGAAAAAATCCCTCTTTACTTCTATGCTTCCTACTTTTATACAAAAGGTCAAAATGGTTGGGCTGCCCAAAGTGACCTTTGGGCTTCCCAACCTTTTGCTTTCCCAATGCTTCATTTCTCAAAACTTTTACAAAAATATTAAATTAATAAAAAGTTGACTGGTCCTCTATGAGGTGGGTCTTGCTTGGTTTTCAAAGAATTTTTTCCACGCTGCTGCTTCAGCAGCGAGGCCTTCAAAAGTGCACGGCTCTAGGAACTGGATGTTAATTTCAAACTTGTCAACTTGGTTCCTGATGGCCTCGATCCTTGTTGGGATCAACCGAAGCTGGTCTTCTAGAATCTGTATACTAACAGCTGCGTGGCCCAGCTCGTTCTTCAGTACTATGGCATCATTGGATTGAATCTGCTGCGTCCTGGCCTCTGCATCTTGATGCCTTTTCTGCAATATGTCCACCAAGGTCTCATGATCCGGGAACTCTTCAAACCTAAGCTCAGGCTCTATTTGGCAGCGGTTGTATGCATTAAGGAACCTTTTAAAATATTCTGAGCATGCTATCTGTGTCCTTCGGATAGCCTTCTTAAAGTCTTCAGTAGTGCTGATGGCAAACTCTACTAGGTTGTGATATCTCCTGAGCGTTTGATGATCTTTGGCTGGCAGTTCTCCTGGAATCTCGGCATCATTTTCTGGTCTTGCCATTCTGGCGTTCAAGACCTAAAGAACATCTTGGGACCTGTCTATGAAATAGGAGGAAGTTTCTATGATCTCCTATAACCTGCTGTCCATCTGAAGAACTTTGCATCTTTCTTCTTCCAGAGCAGTCTGCAACTGCATCATTTTAGCCTTTTGCACTAGGATATATTCTTTAAATGGATACAGATCGACTTGCTATTCCTTTGTTGTCTTCAGTTCAGCAGTCAGAGAAGCCAGCTGCTCTTTCAGTTCTTTGGTGTATTCAGTATTGGACTCATAGATGATATTCTGCTGCGCCTCTAGGTCCTCCACCTTTGCCCTCAATTGTTCCTTCTCGTTCTTCAGATCTTGAACTTCCTGTTGCGCATTTTCTAGAGCCTCCTGTGCTGTTCCCTTGGCTTGTATCTCCACCTGAAGGTCCTGGATTTCACCCTTTGTGGATTCCATTTCCCTTAGCACGTGTTCATACTTCCTCTTAAGTCTGCTACCCTCTCCTCTTTCTTGTCTCAGTGTGTCTTTTAGCTGAGCAGTGGTCTTCTTAGCTGAATCTAATTCAATCATCACCTTGTTTATGTTATCATCGAAGGCATCAATTAGTGCAGCCCCGGCTCTTATCGTGAGCATAGGATCTTTGTCTGTCCCTAGCATGACTGTTGTATCTGTGACCATCTTCCCTGATAGATATTTCGCCTCCACCTTCTTTTCTGTCCTCCTCATTATTATTTTAGTGGTCCTGTCATAATATACAGTACTGAAATCAGGGACTTCTTCCCCCTTCTTCTGGATGAAAGGCACTATTTGGAGCATAGGGGTTACAAGAGTGCTAGCAGTAGGTACTTGAAGGATTTGCACCTCAGGGTTTTCCTCTTCCCGACTCTGCCCTGTTGGTGTTTCAGAGGCTGACTGTTGTGTTAACTTTATCTTTTCAGCCTCCTGCCCTTGGAGCTCTTCATTTAGTTTTCTCTGTGCTTCTTCGACTGCTTTCCTAGCTGCCTCTTCTATTTCTTTGGCTGCTTCTTTTGCTAGTTCAGGTGCTTCCTGGGCAGCTTTCCTTTTCTCTTCTTCTCCCTTCTGCAGCCACTCTGCAGCCTCATTTTCCGTCCTTTGAGCTTCCTCCCTTATCATTTTGGCTCCTTCTTCAGGTCTGGCTTGTTCAGCTTTGGCCTACTCTGCCCCTTTTCCACCTTTGGTGGGGTTCTTTGGTTTGAATCTTCTGCTGAGTGTCGTCATGTTTGGGGAATTCCTGAAGATGGATTCTTCACTATCAAAATGATGGGTGTACTCGAAAAACACCTTGTGCTTCTTACAGTGCTCAGCTACTTTACCATGAGTGTCATTTCTCCTGAAAGGCATTTCCCCAAAATGGAACTTCCCTAGTTCCTCTATGAATTCGGCAGCTTGTTTCACATTGGTGATTTTACAGCTACCCAGCTTGAATGGTAGAGGGGGATATGTAGTCTTCTTGTGCTGGAACAAGAAATTACCAATTCTGTCAATGAACACCTGACTGACCGCCTCTTTATGGATTATATAATTCGTTGCATACTTTGGCAGCAGATAAGGTGTCTTCGACCCTCCATACATTCTAAGATACATACCATTGTCTGTCAAGAAGTAATCTCCATGTTCCTCTATCACCTGCATAGCATCTTCCAACATGCAATTACATTCCTGCCGGAAGATAAGCGTGTATAGCGGCATAATGAAATGCTCGCAGACCTCTCTGTAATAACTGTGGTACTGATGAGCCCACAATGGTTTGTAAGCTGCATATACATGCATTCTTTCTCTATCCCAGACACACTTGAGCCCGGGGAAAGGCTGGTTGCATAGTATGCAGTCTATCAAAATTGAACTCATATAGAATTCAGAGTTTTTACGGGCTTCTCCTCCTCCCAAGGCTGTAGCTACGCAAGAAGAGAGACTACTTGATACTAGGCTGGCCCAGTTGAAGACTGTTCCTTCTGTCGCCACATGGAATATAAGGGTTATCCACTCAAATTTGAAAAGTATGCCATTGGCTCTACCAAATATCCTATTTAGCATCAGAGCTATAAATCTGTAAGGAGCTCTTAAACTCGCTGTATCATAATCCTCGGTTGTTCTGTGTCGATAGAGCTTTCCCGGCAAGAGCATTCTCCTCAGGGTCTCCACCAAATCCATCCTGAGGTTATCCAGCCAATCATTAGATAGAAGGTTATTAATTTTTGGTCTTTGCATGTATATGGGAGGGAGGGATGGGTGTTATGTCTCTATGTATGTATCATGCATGTATTTATGCTTTTGTCAAGTCAATATTATTGGTATGATAGGAATTTGATAGACAAGGTGTGACATAATCACTTTAGGTACCGGTATACATCGCTGAAATAGCTCCCAAGCACTTGTGAGGAAGCCTTGGCACAGTCACATGTGATATTGAATAGCAAGACTAATTCATTATATGAAGAATCATTGAAACAACATTGTGAATCTCATTACTAACTAATTGTTGCCTTTTTAAAACAGTTCACTGTCACAGTTGGTATTATGCTGGCATATTCATGTGGGCTATTCCTTGACTGGAGGCCTTTGGCAATCGCTAGTATGTAGGCTTAGTAAGTATAATTTTGCAGAGTCAGTTCATTTTCCTATCTTTAGATTCTTTTGAGAAATCGTCATTCATATTGTTACCCAAAGTGTAGGTATTGCCCCTTGCACCTTCTTGATGCTTGGACTCTTTTTCATCCCAGAATCTCCAAGATGGCTGGTGAGTTTTATATGAGATAGTTTTCTTCACCAAAGTCATCTGAAGTTCTCTAACATGTCAGTATTCAATGTGACAAGATTAATGAAAACTTAATTTGGGAAGTCCTTGTTTATAATGCTGCAGGCCAAGACTAGAAATCAAGAGTCTGAAGCTTCATTGTAAACTCTCCATGGCCATGATTTCGATATCTCTTGTGAAGTAGTTGAAGTCAAGGTTATAAAAAGATTTTCTATAGCATCTGTATTATGTATTCTCGTTCAGTTCTAGTTTCTTGGACATATGCAAAAAGAACTATGCATGGTGATTTGGATCTCTGAAATTGTGCTTTTTGTTGAAATTGTGTGCCTTTTAATAGTAGATGTGCTTTTTGAATCTGCAATATCCTGATATAGATGGAATGAAATGAAATAAGAGACCTTGGCTCGATCATGTGTGATCTGCATCTTAGACTAGGTTTCATCTTACAAGTCTCATTTTTCATAGAGTTCTGCTTGCTTGAAATAAGAAAATATATCCTTCTCATCAGCAATTCTTTTCATATTGCATTAGCCTGGTCGCTTATTTTTACCACATTCATTGTCTTCTCAACTAAACTTCTACATGTTCTGATGAGTAAAAATATAATTCCTTTAGGTGAAAAATAAATTATCTAGATCATTTGGAGCCTCTGGCCTTTTGAGTATTGAGGACAGAAGAAAATTGATACTTTTATTTTGGTTTTGTAGATATTAGAGGCCAAGGCATTGTTTTCATAGGAGTCAAAGAAAATAAAAAAGGCCAGATCAACCAATGCTAGAGGAAGCTTGGGCAGTCCATAAAGGAACATTCTCTTGATTCCTCCAAGAGCAGAAGTTTGAGCATTTTTCATGAGTTATAGACAGCAGTGAAAAGACAGATTCTTTCAAGTCTGTATCTCTAGAAATAGTGGCACTAGAAATTGCCTATAACTCTGAAGGTGATTATCATATTTCTAGGCAAAACGATTTGTATAATCACACAACATCTACTGAAGATGTGGAGCATAATGATGAGGATGCAGATGTAGATAATTGCATGCAGGCACAACCAGGTAAAAGTGATGCATCTGTACATTCTGCAACAGGGTTGTCTAATGAGGAGGATATTTCTTTTTGTGATCTGGAAGGCAAGGATGATACACTAGTGCAAATGGATTCAACGAATAATGGGTTCACATCAATACAAGTTCCAGTCAATTAGCAGATAATTATAATCAATTGAAATGTAGACAAGCTGGAACGATAAACAATACAACTCCTTAATAAAATATGCAAATGATAACACTCCAAAGGTTTTAAGGTTCACTTTGCATAGTTTCTCAAAACCTAATGGACCGAAGGCAATGCTGACTCTTGGAAGCGATGATGCTTGCAAGGGTAAACGAATACCTATGGTTTTGGCTAGAGATGTAATTATTGATAAATAATTTGTTTGCAATTGTTTCAATCATCTATTGATGGATTGGATGATAATGAATCATGGCTGGCAACTCATTGTATAATCTAAAACAGTATCATGGGTACTGATATTGTATTCAATTGTGTCAATTGATGTATGATGGATTGATAGTGGTTAGTTTGGCTACTTATCATACAGTGTCAAGAATGTTCGCCAATATTGTGTTATTACCTTGAATTATCAAATGTATATATATACTAAAATCTTTGCTTTTACTCTTCTTGATGTTCTTTTTTGTATTTATGAAGTGCAGGAAATGTCTTCAAATTTGTACCATTTTTTCCAAACCATACAGTGCTATCCTATCTACTCCTTGAACATTACTTTTGTTAATGTGAGAAGTTACAACTATATAAATCGTCGTCAAATGTTTATTTTCCAAGCTGCTTTGACAACCTATCCTAGCACAATTATGAACTTTGGAACTACATGGACAACAAGTAATTCCAGATTATGACTACACATTGGCTTCTTTTCTTCATCCGATATATTTCTCCCGTGCAATGGCATAAGCTGTTAATTTCCTGATTTTTCAATACATTGAAGTGCTCCATTGTTTTTTTGGTATTACTTATAATCTCCCACTACCTCGCTTTGATGTTACATTTTTTTTCCTCACTTACCCGCTAACAACTACCTTATCGGCGTATTATGGCACCTTCCTTGGGGAAATTGCTAGTTTAAATTTACAGCAGGAGAAGCATAGCATCAACCTTCGTTGTTATTTCTCTTTGTTATGCAACTTCACAAGAAGAAGTTTTATCTCTTGTAGGTCTTTGTTAGAAGTAGAAATTAGTGGATAGACATGAGTATATATGGTTTGTAGCAAGAAATATATAGTTAGCAATAAGAAATATGTGGAGACATATTCGAAGCTCGAATTTTAAGGAGGCTGGTGTATGATCAGTTGCCAAGTCCAACTTTAGTCTGGAATTTATCAAACTTTTATGTTTATATATGTTTTTGAGAAAATGGTTTTTGAATTATTTTTTATCTTATTTTAATGAAGAATTTTTTGGTGTATGTCTTTTAGAAGATGGTTTTTGAAGTATTTTTATTTTATTTTAATGAAGAATTTTTTTGGTGTATGATCAGTTGCCAAGTCCAACTTTAGTAAGGAATTTATCAAACGTTTCTGTTTATATATGTTTTTTAGAAGATGGCTTTTAAAGTATTTTTATCTTATTTTAATGAAGAATCTTTTTTATGTAATTGAAATAATTTTTATATAAATTTTTTGCATTAAGTTATATATTTTGCATAAATAAAATTCTAGTAAAATTTAATTATATGCATAATTCATGATCTTAGACTTTTTTATTCAGATGTGTTTCTTGGGATTATTAGGATGGGTTCATGCTTTTCTCTTCAAATAAGTTTCTTGGGATTATTAGGATGGATTCATGTTTTTTTCTTCAGATATGTTTCTTTGGATTATTAGGATGGGTTTTGAAGTATTTTCTGATTTTAATGAAGAAATATTTTTATGGAATTAAAATAATTTTTATAAGATTCAAAATATTTTTATGAAATTGAATTGTTTTTTATATAAAAAAGTTGTGTATCAAGTTATCTACTCTACAAAAATAAAATTTTGGTAAATTTTAATTACACCATAAAAACATACAAATAGTAAGTAGAATCTCCAAAGCTCATTTAATGAAGATATGAAGTGATCATGAAGGAAAGTTAAAGACCCATGATGAATCCTTTAAGTGGGGTATTCACCCATTCAATTACTCCTTAAAATACAGAGATCTTAAATTTAAGGATAAGTAGAATTTTGTCACGAAAGAAAACCAAAAGGAATCTTGGATGGTATAAATAGAAGATGAAACTTCTCATTTTATAATCATTTAAGCTCTTGAATTATCTCATCTAAATTATGAAACTTTTCTAGAAAAAAACACCAACATTGGCTTCCCAATTGAATCCTTTAACTTGCATTGCATTTAATGTAATCAATAAATTTAAAAGTCAATACAATTATGTTTAACTATCTAAGCATAGGGAATATAATTATTCTACAATAATAGTCCCCTTGCAATTACATACTTGTTTATACATTATAAACTATTATGTAAGGTATTTAAAATCCTACTAAGGCTCTCCTATAGATGTCTTTCCTACACTTAGTTGCTATTATATCATGTTAATTTTAGAATTCCTTATCATAATATATTCATCAAGTGAACCTCTCTCCATTGTTATTTAGTCATTATCATTATCTCTTAGCAATATCATATCCATTTTTTCAACACAAATAAATATTTAGAGATAGAGATATTTTTTTGGGGGGTAAGTAAGGAGGTAAATCCTTCTATTGTTGGGTTAAAATAAAACAACATATGAAGTTTATTGCGACCAAATGCACGAGTGGTGCTCTTCCCATATTGGGATAACAATGAAAAAATGGTCTACGCAAGTTTATACAACCAAAATATAGTAAAAGAACCACCTTATGGCATCCAAATTGACAAATAGTGATGAAACCCCTAGTCTCGTTACGAATAGTGATACTTGAACCATATGGAATCAAAAATTTGAGCATCAAAAACAAAAATGTACAAGACATACACAACCAACTACTATGATGTCTCTACCCCTCTCAGAGCTTGGTGGTCATTTACTGACTCAACTTCTTTTTCTTCAGCAGCCTTTGAGAGCACCCTCATCTTGTCCAAACTATTACATAGGTGGTGAGTTATAATCACGGTCATCTCTAGAGTCGTCTTCAGCAATAGTTCCCATGAATGGATCTCGTGGGCCAGTAACATATGTCCTACCCAGAATGGATTAGTCGCTACTCGTCACCCTGCTGCAAGTTTATTTCTTGAAAAGGAGCTCCTCCATCTGTACTATCTTTCTTTCGATGGCATCCGAGGTCTTTGGAAAGTAGTGGTCTCCCGAGTTAAAGGAAAGAGTGGTGAGATCCTCTTGTTCTCCCTGCGTAGACTCCAAATTTTGTGCCACTGGGTTCTTCCACATTAATTGTTATCCCTCCGACTCCCTCTTTGACTACGCATACGTATCCTAGGAGCCATGATGTATAGAAGTAGGCTCCTCAAGGTGAGTGGAATGGCTCCAGCTAATTATAGCCACCTATACTTGTGATGCCTAAGAATAAGAATATCTATGATTCTAAGAGGCATGCGAGTTATACTATTACGACCTCTCGCCACCTTAATTAATGGTTGATGTCCTTTCCCTCACTGGCTAGAAGTACAATCACACAAGGAAATGTACCCTGTGAGCTTCTCCAAATCGGACCGTCCCTTGAAACTGCATGCAACACAAACATTGATCTAGGCTTCAATTATGATTTCTGTACTTTTGGCACATTTTCTGTACTTTTTGCACGTTCCGGATCCGGGTCATTTCCTTTTTCTTACTTTGAGTCTCCATGCTACCCTAAGCACCAAATTATTACCATCCATGCAAGGCATGCGAGATATAAAGGACCATATTTTCATTTATGGGAAGAGATCCCTTGCACCAAATAGAGATGTGTGTTCCTTTCCCCATGTGTCCTTTCCACTCCGCCACCATGTTTTCTCATGAGGTGGGAAAGGTCTACATTGGCAAGTTCCATGCATTGGCTCTTTAATGCATGTTCACGGGTGTCCTCCAACTGATTCGCCTCAAAGGATACATGTGCCAATCATTAGAGGAAATTTGGATGAAAATGGGCCTCCTAAGGAAAATAATAAAAAATGCCATGTAGCCATGTTTTTATACTATTTCACTTTTATCGAAGGTGCCAAGGGTTATTTAACTTTTATCAAAGCTACCTTAAATATATATTTTATATTAAAATCAATAAATGAGGACAAAGTTTAATGCATTGTTTTTACCAAAAATAAATAAATAAAATTAAATACACAATTCTATCTTAAAATTTATTTGACTTTTATGGTGTATAATATTATTGTTATAATATATTAATTATAGCTTAGTTGAGAAGGAAGTGATCGAGCTCACACAACAGGAGGTGGGATTGGAAGCAGCCATCCTTCGAAGAAAGTGTAATAGTTCACTGGTCTATCTCCATGGCACCGAAAATGTATCGGGGCTCAAGTGATTCACCAAAGGGACGAGACCTTGGAAGCATTAAGAGGGTTCTAAAGACCCCCTTAAACTAAATAAGTAATTGGGACGAGAAAGAAAGTTCCATCCAAGTGTTAGTAACGGGACGTTCTGTCAATCGGAGAAGGGGCAATACATGGAGATATCAGAAGTAAAAATAAGGACATGAGTAATGAGAAATCATGTGAAAAACACGTTCGCTTTCCATATCAAGGGTTTCTGCATTCAGTCAATCTACGCAGAGTGAATTAGTCCCTAAGGAACCCCCAAAAGTGCTTTGTCCAATGGGTACACAAAAGTGACGTAGTTTCTTTGTCTCATTACTGAATTATGTGTGTCTGTTACACTAAATTAGAGGCCATGTCCTACTTTTTATTACCAAATTGAATGAATGTGAAAGTGCACTTCTGTTAGGGTTTCAACTTTGAGGAAAAACATTGAATTGGGAAGCTGATCCTCTAAGTGAATTGACCATACCCCAAACTGACACACGTGAACAAGTAGAGTATGCTAGGACGCTTGAGAGAACCGTGATGAAGTAACTTGAAAAAATGACCACATAACTTTGGGAGAAGGGGTGCTCTCCCTCCTCTTTTTGGATTGGGAAAATGGAACATATCAGGGTTAGCGATTGTTTAATAAAAACAGAGGACTCTTCCAAGTGGTAACACGATGTATAGAGTCTGACACCTGCCTGGTGCCGGAATAAACACCATAGGAGCACAAGGTATGACTCAAATAGAAAACACCCACAGATGATGATACTGCACACTTGGAGGAAGGCTCCACCCATGGTTAGGTCAAGGGTACATAAAAATTTGATGGAGTGCTCATGTGAATGTCTCATTAAAACAAAGAGTTATACCAATACCAAGAACTTAGCAAAGTATAAATGTAACAACTAGATATTGAATCCATAGTATCGGTATAGGGCAGAGGTGTGACAAGTGGCTTGGAATCGACTTTGTTAATCACCAAAAAGTAGACCAAAATGTGGGAAGTTAACGTTTAATGTAATAGTATTAAATATTAATATTAGTTAAAAGCTATTAGACTCAACATTTGAGGGTTATTATAAAATATTAATTATAATATAATATTATTATATATTACTTATAAATATTAGTTATGATATTAGTTAAAAGTGTTTAACCCAATTTTTAACGGTTATTATGAAATATTAGATAATATTAATTACTATTACTATTATATATTATATATTGGTTACATATCACCTAAAATATGATGTGTATATTAGTTATGTTGCTAGTTATTATTATAGATTAAATAGATATTATATATTAGTTAAAATTTATTAGACCCACCTTTTGGTTGTTATTATAAAATATTGATTATAATATAATATTATTATATTTTAGTGATAATATTAATTACTATTACTATTATATTTTATTTATTGGTCACATATTACCTAAAATATGGAGGGAGCTTTTCATAGTTATTATAATAATATTAATTATATTATATTATTATTATTATATCTTAGCTATAATATTACTTATTATTAATTATATATTATATATTGGTCTTGAATTACCTAAAACATGGATGGGTATTTGATTAAGTAATATGTTTGGACCAAGTCAAAGTTATTGGAACCAGTAATATTTTTTGATGAAGTTACAATTATTTGACCCTCAGTAGAGTTAAAGGTATTGGACCGAGTAATATTATTTTTATATATTAGATATAATATTAATTATTTTTAGTATTATATATTACAAATGGGAGAAGTATTACCTAAAATCAGTTATAATATTATTTTTATTTTCAATATGCAAGATAATTTTGGGCAACTTGGACACCCCATAGACAAATTATATTATTAAAATAATTCACCTATCCCCAAATTTATATTAAAAAATTGTTTAAGACATACGGTATTTCAATTTTAAAGAAATTTCATTGGCTAACACATGATGACATGGAATTTGAATTAGGGTTGAAAGGCCCATCTTGAGTTGAAATTTCCTCTAATGACTCCTTTGTTTTCTAAAGCCACCTTGTTTGTTATACGTCGGACATGCATGAACTAAACTGTCGGGGTAACATCCAATACATGCTGAAGTTGGTGTAATCGACCCTTCCATTTCAAATTCTAGGAGACTTTGTAGATGGGTGATCCCTTTTGAATTCAACTCACCATGGATATCATTATCAGAGAGAACCCCTCAACAATCAAATGAATTCAGATCTTTTGTACCTCCCATTGCAGCCCGCTCACCAATCCTTCCAATTTTGTAGCATTATTGGTGTTTTCACCTAAGTATCCCAAGAAAACATTGAGAAATTTCCTTTCTGCGTTTCAAATTTCCTCATCATGTCTAGTCGGCATGGGGTTCCCTTTCGTTGTTCCATCAAAGATAATATTGAATGTACCAATGGGTGGGAAATGCCAGTATTTAGTACTTTGGTTAGGAATGGCCTACTTTCACATACTTTCGATACTCTTAGGTATAATAAATATCCCCCAATCATTTAGAATTTTCCTTTCTGCACTATTAGCTTTTAAATCTTCAGTTTTCAACTATGTGAGTTTAAGTGTGTCTTTGATATGCAAATCTACTAATGACAAGACTTCCTCGAGGCTGCACGTCTTACCCTCAAAATTATTCATGTTCCTCTCCTTCCAAACTTCCCATTCTACAAATCGAGGGAGAAATTGCCACAATTTGTTGAGAATCATATTCCAGAAAGGCCTTGTCATTGTGGTGGCTACAATGAGATCAAACAACTCCTTACCTAGGTGACCTGTAGATATAAAGATACTTGGTTATAAGATAAATGAGATTATTGGGTACACAATTAATCATACTTTAACCCAAGCTCGATCAATGGTTGTAAGGTGTAATGGAAACATAATATTTCTCTCTCTCACACACATATATAGTCCACATTAATTTCAACTTAAATATTTGTTCTCACGCAAAAACTTCAATTAATCATTTCATAATTAATAGTATGACAATCCATCCAAATCAAACTATAAGTTAATTATGCATATATATTTAATCACACTTGTTAGCATAGCACAATAGGTTATTAGCATAAATGAGATATTATTTATTAATCATAAGAAAATAATATTAACTAATTCATTCCATATACACAACATTTCTTTAAATAATTCATCATTTACATATTGAAATAATATTCACAAGTTTGTACCATTCAATTAGCTCCACCATAAAATATATCCTTAAGGAATTTTACATCATTTTTAGCAATACAAATACACCAACAAAATTATACTTATGTGAAATGAGTAGACTTGCGCAACATAAGGCGACTAAAGGCTTGAAGGAAACTTTCCATTGAACCTTTTGGCTCTATGTCTTGTGTATATTTTTTCCTGTGAGATACCACTCGAGAGATGCGCAAGAATATACTATGTAAGACTTACTAGGAATCCTCCTGCTCTTTTGATTCTCGAAAGACTATAACATAAACCTCATTATATCATCAACCACACAAGATTTATATGGATATGTATAATGTAATTTATTATGCTTGTTATGGGGTTATTTCCTTCCTCCATCCACTATGCAATAATTAAAATCAATATACAATTAATTTTGAAGGAGTTACTTCTTTATATTTTGAATCTAATATGACCTATACAATTAATTTTGAAGGAGTTACTCCCTTATATTTTGAATCTAAAATGACCTTTTCATGATGATGATGATGATGGTGATGGATGTCCATTGAGACCAACTTTGGTTAATAAATAGAATAAACCAAACATAATACCAAGAAGTCATAACAAGTTTTAATGGTTAGCCTTCATTCAAAATTAGAAAACATTTACATGGAGTCAAAACCCATTAAACATAACCAAAGTCGGTGGAACATCACACTCATTGGTGGAGCACACATCTTGAAGATTGCAAGAAGCTGTTAAATACAATTAACCTCTATTAAAATAACCATAACCATGATTTTTTAACCACTAGTAAACTAACCCACCCACATTAATTGTTATTAAACTAACCATAACCGTAGTTTTTTAACCAATTTTGTTTAAAACTATTAACCTAACCCTAACACTGAGATGCTAACAAATTTTAAGAAAGTCTCTCATGTCAAGAATTTTTTATGATTAAACTAAGTTTCAATATTGTTGGTATATTGCATTGGGAAATAGTAAATTCAATTACCTGTTTGATTTCCATTTAGTTGTGGAAACTATTTTGATTTTCTTGCAAAAATACATGAGTTGCTGCTAGTTCTACCTTCAATTGTCCACAGTGCCAACAAAAATCAATATGAAGAGATTTTGATTAAACTTGAATCAGAATACAGAAAGGAGAAAAAATTACAATATAGTTCTGTAGGCTCTTTAATTTACTGTTAATAATCCATCTTGTTTCAAACTATTAAACTAAAAATTGACCATGTGTAATGTCCCCAAAAATTGAATTTATTTTTTCTTATTAGGCTAGTTAAAACTACCTATTTTGGACATTACACTAGTACAAGTGATCAATTTTTCCATGGCAAAAACGTGGCAATATCCATGGAAAAGCGTGGATATTGCCACGTCTAAGTGTTTTTTTTCCCGTGGCAACAATTTCGTCGCAATAGAGACAACCCCTAATTTGCGTCGCAAGAGCGACAATGTTCTATATTTCATTAGATGACTAAGCCGTCGCTATATCCACGCCTGGCCGTCTCTGTATCCACACCTGGTCATCTCTGTATCCACGTTGGGCCATCTCTGTATCCACGCAGAGCCGTCGCTGTATCCACGCCAAGCCGTCGTTGTATCCACGCCCAGCCGTCACTGTATCCACGGCTGCAAAATTTTTTAAAAAATTGTCGTCGCTGTATCCACGGCTGCAAAATTTTTTAAAAAATTGTCGTCACTGTATCCACGGCTATAACTATTTAAAAAAAAAAATACAAATGCCATAAGACCAATTCCATGTGGAAGTAGGTCATAATCCTTTAATCAAGCCACTGTCGATATTACTGTCATCCCTGGGGATTTCTACCTTCTTTTCTGCCCTGCTTTTTGGCAATGAAACACCAGGATTCTTTGACAACCCTGTGTTTCTTACAAATTCCAACTCAATTCAGATCAAGTGCTCTATCAAGCAAAATAACCTAATCTCAAAATTTTACTGTTTTTAAAAACGTTGTGTCAAAGCTCATAGAATCTTACGTGTGTACCTCTTGAGATTGGATGCCTAGTTAATAATTTATCCAGATTTCCATGAGTTGCACCAAAGAAGTTGTAACCAGCATCAAAGTCAGCGTCTTTTGCAACTATATATGGCTTTGTTTGGAAAAAAAAATCCAAACCAGTCATTGGAATAATATAGAAATCCTCGGAAAATCACTAAAGAAAGTACAAAGGATGTTATGTTAATATAAGTGAAGCAAGATAGTTTTTAGCATACATTCGTTGCAGAGAAATTTGAGGACTTTATTACAATTTCATCCTTGGAAACCTTCGATATTTCAGAGCCCAATTGGTTTAAATCATCTAGATGCCTAGAATTATTTCTCTGCAAAGTAAAGAGACAAGTTATGGATATAATCTAGGCCTTAATCAACCTCAAAATATGTGTTATGGATATAATCTAGGAAATGGCCAGATTGAGCCTGATAAGGAGTCCCTACAGCATAAGGATATGCTGCTGTATACGGATTGCCAAAAGGGTTGGCAGGAACTTGCGGCCCCTTCATCTGTTGTTGTGCCATGAAAGCTTGTTGCTGCTGAGCCATAGAAGCCATCTGTACAGCTGATGGTGGAGCAATCTTTTGAGAAGCATAAAAAGGGTCATGTCCTGGTTGCATCATTGGAGAATCCTTAAAGGGATTTGGTGCCACTTGACCTGTATGGTAGCTAGATACCTGCCTTGTCATTGCATCTTCATATAAGCTATCTAATGTAAGCTTATCAAGGCCGCTAGCCTGCAACCAATAAAAAGCCAAAATGAATTGATAACCCGTACAATCAAATGTAGAATATAGCCAAATACTATATGTCAGGTTGATCTATATAGAAAGCTGGTATTACCAGTTTACTTTCTGCTTGCACACTAGAATTAGAGCTTGAAGTGGTGACAAGAGCTAGTTCCCAACCAGTGGCTCCATTTGGAATATCTCGAGCACTGTTTGAGGTTCCATTGGAAGAATTATCTGCAATTTAATACATAATGAAAAATGTCAACAAAGACAACTATAAATACTAAATAGCAATAATTTGTGTGGTCAATATGCACCAATGATAAACATCTTACCCGTAGTAGGAACAATAGCAAGGGCCAGAGCATTCTTTTCTTCGATTGAGGAAGGATCAGGACTAATGTCATCAAATCTCTGCCATCAGACAAGCATTCAAAAAGGTCATTTCATAGTTGGTTAAGCATTGCTTAGAGATTCCAATTATTTCACAAACCACAATATTCACATTTGACAGAAACCACAAGAATCAACATCTTGCCAAGTCAAATCCTATAGTCAATGTTGTATTCCTGTATCATGTATACAATTTTCCAATACAATGGGAGCAATAATAGGAATCTTTACCAAAAGATCAGTTGTCACAGTTGGCACAGATTGTACAGGTGCAAGACTTTCCTTGACTGGTTCGAAAGGTGGAGGAGGTGGTGGCAGTACATCATCCCGGGGCTCTGATTTTTTCTTGTACTCCAGAGCTAAAACCTTTGGAACAGACTCAGTTTTATGTTCAAGAAACAACAAATATTAATTAATATTTTTTAGAACAGAAATAATTATTAGAAAGTTAAATGGAACTTTGGAAATAACAAACAAAATGCAATTTGGGTGTCCTCAAAAAACTATATAGTCTCTTAGGATAGATGTTCATACCAACTCTCTACGGACTGATGATGATCTTGGGGCATCTAACATACTCTTCCATTGCAGAAACGAATGATCCTGGTGGTTGTTCATCCAGTAATTTGATTCACAAGAACAAAATGTAAGTATAACACAGAACCATGCACATCTGTAATGTCCAGCAACACGCCATTACAATACAAAGTTGCACTCAATATGAAATTATCTGTACCTGTTCAAGAGTAGGAAATTTAAATCCACGTCCAAGGTCAAGACCTTTACAAACTTCATAGAACTCCGATAATTTTTTTTCCTACCATGCTAGGGGAACAAATAATTGCAATAAAGTTATTTTATTCATCACAAGTGACACGAAATGATATTCATTCCACATTTCAGAAATGATGCTAGAAAATTTGTTTCTTTAAATTTAACATGCTGGAAAAGAATAGGAATGGTAGGTGTATACGGCAAGAGAGGATGTTAACAATGATAAACACTTCAAATATGTTCAGAGGGAATGCCATTGAAGCAAATGTTCTTAAAAAATAGTAATGTAGGATCACACTCATCCTAGTGATAAAAATAGTAGAGGTATATGGCACTGTTTTCACATGGTTTGAAACTAAAGACATCAATTAGAACACTTTTGGAAAAGGAAATTTCCAACTATACCTGTTTACCCTGCAAACCAGGGTCAAAGTTAAAGATTCCATTTCTTAGGCAGTTTCTCTAAGAAAAGGTACATGCTTATACCATTTCCGGTGACATAGGGAAGTCAACCAATACCATCTCCCTCAGCAAAGCTACTGAATATTTCAGCATGGACAGACTCC